>JAPZPB010000875.1:0-12133 GCA_037952635.1 Bryoglossum gracile | reverse complement strand
ATAACTATAATAAGCTTAATAGGAACGATAAGCCTATAGTTAGAAGCTTGAGGGCGAGCTTCTTCGGAGGGGGGGGGTAATAAGACGATTATACTATCTCGGGTACTAGCTAGCCTTGCTAGCTAGCCTAGCGCTCCTATATAGAACGCTCGCGCAGTTATAGGAACTAGCTTACAATGCTTGGCTACGCTTAGCCTAGCTTATACTAGTACTCTTAGACTAAGAGCCTTTATATATAAGCTGCTATAAGCCCTCCTAAAGCTCCTCTTCTTTCTTCCTTAGCTTTAAATCCTCGAATAGACCTTGGCCTTAGGTTTCTCCTGCTTGCTTTGCTTGCTCTTAATGCTTATAACCCTGCGTCGTCTTATTTTTATAGCGTTTAACTAGATTCTTTATATATTATAATAGTCGTCTAAGGGTAAGAGCTATATTAAGTCTTATAAGGATTATCGCGTATATAAGTTAACCGATTCCCTTTATATATTGCTTTGTATTAATAGGAGGCTTATTATTTATAATAGCTAGTAAGCTCTTGATATTTTGCGCAGGGGCTATCTGTCTCTTATATCTTGCATATATAATTCCTATTAAGTTATAAACGTCTTCTAGGCATAGCTTTTAATCTATATATATTATCCGGTTTATTCGGTCTCTAGTAATTCTTATACTAAGAATCTTGCTAATATCCCTTAGATTCTTAATCGTAAATCGCTCTAATAAACTCTTATAAAACTAATTAAGCTACTTAATAGTTTTAGTAGCGGCTAGTATATTATTAATATATATAAGAAGCTAGATGCGTTTCTCTTTATAAATATATATGCATAGATTTGCTAGGCTTTGCTTAAATCCTATTTTAATTAAGAAATTTCTAAGTAGCATTGCCTAGTTCCTTCCTGCTTATTTTAATCTATAAAGACTATATAGAGCCTTAAGTATATGCCCTTTCTTTGCAACGTAGCTTTATAGTAAAGCTAAGTAAATATCCTCTTGCAATTTAGACTCTATAAAAGCGTTCTCAATATTGTATTAATAGCATTTAAAGTCCTCCTTTGCAACTATAGCTAAGAATATTTATAAGGTATTTATCTATATAGTTAAAGCAAAGGTTTCGGCGTAATCGATACTATGCTATTAACTAAACCCTCTAGCTACTAATCTTACCTTAAATCGCTCGATTTCTCTAGTATTAATTATCTTAATACTAAATACCTATTTCGTTAATATAAAATTAGCACTATCTAGTAAGATAAACTCTTCTTATATTCCGTTTGCAATTAGCGTCCTTAATTCCTTATTAATAGCTTCTTTCTACTTAGTAGCAAACTCTTAGTCGTTTACTATCTCCTTATATATTCGTAGAATAATAACGCTTTTAACTACTTTAGAGGCTATAGCTTTATTGTTAAGGTGCTTTTCCTTGCTTAAGACTATTGAGAAGCATCTTTTAATCTTAATGCATAGTAGTTTCCCGTTAATATATAAGCTTTCTTATAGGACTTCTAATAATATAAATATATACTCCTCCTAAGACTTAGCTACGAGTATTATTATAATTATAGTAATTTGCTCTCCTTTATTATCCGAATTTCTCTTTCTCTTAAGTTAATCTTAGAAGTAATAGCGATTTTTACTAGCTTTATCTTCTAAGTCTAGAACTATTAAGTCTTATAGCTATAGCTCTTATAAATCTAAGTCTACTTATAAGTCTTGCTTATTATCTCCCTTGCTAATAAGGATAGTTTTAGCTAAGACTTTAACTACCTTTAGTTCTAATGCCTCTAGTTCTATTACCTTTAGCTCAAGGTCTAAGGTTATAGCCTTGTCTTTAGTCTTATTATCGGTTAAGCTAACCCTATAGATATTCCTATTGCTATCTTTATCGTATATTAAAGCATCTACTAGTTATGCGGTTATTAGCACTTTAATTATAATAGACTAATTTCTATAGTCCTCGGGTATTAGTTAGTCTAGCTAAATATCCTTATCTATTTCCTTATAAGGTCTTACTTTTACGGCGCGATCTCTTAAGTTAATTAGCATCCTACTTAATCCTTAAGGTTCTCTTAAGCATAGATCCACGGTTCCTCTTAATATAGACTTATTTACTTCTACCTTACTACTTAAGATTATGCATTTAAGGTTTAAAGCATATATTTTTAAGTATTTATTTATATCTTCTAAGTAACTTATAAATACTCCTTCTTAACCTCTTAAGATAAGCTTATTATAGCGATTATCCTTATATAAAGTCTTAGGGTTAACGTATCTATATGCCTTGCTACCCTATATTCGGATATTCTTAATTAATAGTAACTTGCTAGTATAAGCTTCTTCTAGTAATATAATCTTGCTATCTATTACTAGGCCTCTTAGTTAGAGATTCCTTAAGTAAGCTTTTGCCTTAGCTGCCTTATCCTAGAACTTTAATAGTAGTTCTTATCCCTTTAGCATAGCTTTAATATTATTTTCGACTATCTAGATACTTCGTTTAGCTACTCTATTTTAACTAGATATAGCTATAGTTGTAAATTATGCTTATATACTATCTTTATCTTGCTATTAAAGTAGAACTTTCTATAGTTCTAGTATATTATTAATCTTAATAGCTTTAACTTTCTTGCTAGTCTAAAGCTTTTCCTTTCTTCTTTACTTTTATAAGGCTAGAATTGCTTTATCCTTCGTTATTAAGGGTATTAACTATACTTGTCTTATAATATTATTAATAATTCATAGCAGTTCCCTATTTCCTTAGATAGACTTTAGGAATAAGCTTACTAAGTCTAGGCTTATAAGTTCTAGCTTCTCTTGCTTTAGCTTTAATAGCTGCTTATTTATTAAGTTCCTTATTTTAGCTAACTTATATATCTTATATACTTTATAGTGCGGCGGTGGGATCTTAATAGCTTCCTTAAGTATAGTAACTTTATATATATTCCTTAGCATATTTAGCTTACTATATATAAACCTTTTATATATTAAGCAATATAAGTATCTTTACTCTTTGCTTATAGCTATCTCTAGTTCTAAATTATCGGGGTCTATATCTATATCGCTATTAGTGCATTATATAGCTAAGTAATAGTATTAGTAGTTAAACTAGTTTTAGTTGGATTTATTCTACTATAAGCTTTCTAGGCTAATTTCGGGACTAGTTTTGCCTAGGCTTTTATACTTAGTTTTAGTTAAGTCCTTCTTATATATAAAATAATTTCTCTTTAATAAGTTATTCCTAATAGGACTAGTTTTCAGGTTAAGTTATTTTAGTATAATAATATGCTAAAACCATCTTATTAATTATAGACTAGTTTTAGTTAGGCCGTCGAGACTACTCTTAGTAAGGCTATCTAGACCGTTTTTAGTAAGGCTGTTTCTAAGACCGCTTTAGGTAAAGCCGTTTCTAAGACTATTTTGGGTAAAGCTACTTCTTAGACTGATTTTAGTAAGGCTATCGGGACCGGTTTTAATAAGGCTATTAGGACTACTTTTAATAAGGCTATTTCTAAGACTATTTTAGGTAAGGCTATTTCTTAGACTATCTTTACTAGGTTTAATAAGACTAGTTTTAAGACCGGTTTCTAGACTAGTTTCTATAGTAACTATAAAGCTAGTTTTACTTTTCTTTCTTAATATATAGTTCTTATACTTTCTAGATATATGCTTTATAATATATAATCCACGGGACTGCTTTGCTATTATTATATTTCTATTTCCTTATATAATCTAAATAGTCTCTTTATTAAAAGCGCCCTTAAGGCTGCCTTTATAAAGTTTCTTAGCTAAGACTAAGTTTATATTTAAATCGGGAATATAAAGTATATTTTCTAGGTAATATAAGCTTTTATCTATCCTAGTAACTAATGCTATTTCTCTTTAACGAGAATATAGCATTCCTCTCCTTACTTATATAAGTACCTTGCTTATCTTTCTTAAGTCCCTAAACAAGTAGAGTTAGTTAGTTATAAGTAAACTAGCTCTAGTATTAAAAGCCTAGATATATAAGGTGCTCTTACTAATTAACTCCTTAGATAATATAACTTTTTTAAGTACCTTGTTATTATCCTCTTACTTAGAGGAGTTAGAATTAGTGCCTTCTATATTACTATTAATATTATTAGAATTAAAAGCAGCTGTATATCTATATTTTTTCTTAAAAGACTTCTTAGTTAAGCAAGGTTTATATTTAGTATTCTTCTCGCTTATCTTATTTACCTTATAGCATAGCTTGCTTTTAGCCTTTTCTTTATCTTTAAAGCATAGTCCGCGGGCATACTTGTTGCTAGCTTATAAGTACTTATAGTCTACTAATTAATACCTTTTAAATCTATAATAATAGCACTTGCTTTATTTATTATTAATACTTGCATTTAATATATTACTCTATCTTCTAGATAGCTAGTTTAAATAATAGTAAGCTGCCTTATATTATCTCTAGGCTAAGTATACTCGTTCTTTGCTAGCTTTAACCTCCTTTAATTAAGCCTCCTTTTTTCCTAGAATCTTAATCTTCTCTTTTATAAAGAGGCTTTACTAAATAAGGAAACTATTAATAACTATTATATATTAACCTTGCTTTTAAAGAGCTAAAGTTAATATAAGAAGTAAAGCTTAGTCTAAGTATACTAGCTTTATAGCGCTATCTATAATAGTTAACTTATATTAATACTCTTTTAGCTTAGTTTATAAGCTATTAATACTAATATCCTTATCGAATAAGAAGTTTTAAAGGCTTATTATATATTAGTTAGTAGTAGATATACTAGTCTTCTTATACTTAAGCTTAAGTTAAGTCTAAATTGCCTTTATAGTCTTATACTTATTAATTAATATAGCATTATCCTTCCTAAGTCCCTCTAGTATTATCTTTAAAGCCTTTCTATCTACTAAGTCCTATTTCTTTACTTTATTTATATTCTATAATCTGCTTATATGCTAGTATTTACTAGTAAAAGTATTAATTTCGTTATCGTCGGATTTATCTTTAGTAGTAATAATAAGTATAATAATAAGAGTATCTTTAATTCTTATAATACTAATACCCTTAGAGTTTCCCTCTTATTAAATCTAAGCATACTTAATTCTATTGTTTTTAACTATAAAAAATACTCCTTTTCCCTTAATCTTAACTTTCGCGTAGTAGAACTAATCTTTGTAATTATTGCAAGTTAAAGTTAAAAGATATTTACTATCCTTCCTTACCTTATTTATTAATATTTAATATTTTAGTTAGTAGATTTATATTAAGTAAAGATAAGTTATTTATTAATCTATAAAGATATTCCCTTGCTATTAAAACTCTCTTTAGCTTATATATATTATTTATAAAGGCACTTTTAGCTCCTCTTATTATTATATTTATCTATAAAGGCTTTTTATAGCACCTTTCCGCAATAGTGTCTATAAGGGCACTTTATAGCTCCTTAAATTCCGGGTGCACTCTATAGCTATCTATCTTGAACCGAAAACTCTATGCTTTATTAATATATTTATAAGGGCTCTTTATAGCTCCTCCTTAGTATTTCGGCTTTAATTGCCTCTTAATTAAAGGCTTTATATTTCGGTCGGTCCCTTAGACTTCTTATCAAGGAAATGCTATAAGTTATAGATTTTTATTCTTATGCTATGCCGGGCTTATAACCTATTAAGAATAATAGCCTAGTAAGGGTATAATCCTCTAGACTATATACTCACGGTTATAATATAGCTATAAGGTAGAATATACTAATATTAAATCGATTAACTAACTAAGAAGAAGGTATAAGGTTAAGCCTTCTTATATATGCATAGAAGTAGCCTCGCTTACTAAGAGGTCTACTTTTACTAGCCTTAACTCGGCCCTTGCCTTAGCCAATTAGGTAATGTCCCTAAACTCTTTTACCTCCCCTTTTCCAATACTCTTTATATTTTAAAAGCTTTAATAATTACTAATAGTTCCTTATTATAGATTTCGTAATTAAGCTTTATTATAATAAGCTTTCGGGAATAATATATAATTAGTTATTATCTATTAGTCTCGCTCTTCTAGCCAAGAATTATGCTAATAGCATAATCCGATAAATCTATTTCTACTAAAATTTCTCTTCTAGGATTAAAAGACCTTAGCACTAGCTCTTTAGCGAAGGCTTTCTTTAAATCCTAAAAAGCTTACTTAGCTTACTTTATTTATTCGAACTAAATTTCTTTCTTTATAAGTATTATAAGTAGCGCTATAATACTATTATATCCTTTAATAAATTATCGATAGAAATTCGCAAATCCTAAGAAAGATTATAATTCTTTAACTAATATTAGTAATCTTTACTTAACTACTACTTATACTTTCTTTAGGTTTATCTTAATTCTATTAGTAGTTATTATAAACCCGAGGAAGATAACTTTATTAACAAAGAAGTAATATTTCTCTAGTTTAAGCGCTATGCCCGCTATCTTTAATGCTTAAAGTATAGCTTGCATGCTCCTCTAATGTTTCTCTTTATTCTTTAAGAAGATAAGAATATCGTTAAGATATATAATATAGTCTATATTTAACTATTCCCTAAGGATATTCTATATTTATCGCTAAAATATTGCTAGTGCATTATATAGACTAAATAGTATAACTAAGTACTTATATAGTCTATATTAAGTTTTAAAGGCTATCTTTTATTTATTTCCTTCTTTAATCCTAATATAGGGATACGCGTCCCTAATATCTAGTTATATAAAAACCTTAGCTCTTTATAACCTATTAAGCATCTCTTCTAATAATAGTATTAGATACTTATCTTTAATTATAATATTATTAAGTTAATAGTAATTTATATAAAATTATTTAGGTAATCTATCTTTCTTTAGTATAAATAATACTAGGCTTATTACGTAAGACTTGGATTCTCTAATTTATTCTTTTTCTAAACTAGTATTAATATATTCCTTAAGCATTCTTAAGTCTTCCTCTAAAGTATTATAAATTCCTCTAAATAGTAGTATCTTGCCTAATTCTAATTCTATAGTATAGTCCTACTTAGTATATAATAGTAAAGCGTTTAGCTTTATTCTTTTCTTAAATATATCTATAAACTTATTATATACTAATAATAATATTCTATTTATTAGTAGACCCTTTATCTATTAATAATATCCTAACTCCTTAGAGGTAGCTAATACTTCTCTCGGGTCCTTTTACTTTATAGCAAGTATAGTATCTCTATATTTGCAACTTATAAATATAATCTCCTCAATCCTCCAATCCACTACTAAGTTATATTATCTAAGCTAGCCTAGACCTAGAATAAGTGGGTGCGACCTAATAAGTGCCACGTTAAACCTAATTCCTTTAATATAATACTCCCTTATTTGCATTTTTATTACTTCTATCTTGTAGGCAATAACCCTATTATAATTAATATTCTCTCTATTAACTATTACTAGTTAATAGGGTTCCTTCTTTAACTCGGTTTTAAGTCTAAGTAGGGTTACTCTTCTCTCTGAGATAAAGTTCCCGCTAGCTCCTAAATCTATTATAGTACGGATATTTTATTTATTAATCTAAACTATTATAGTAAGGTATTATAGTTCAAAGCTTGCCTAAGTTATGCATAATTCCCTTAATTATAAATCCTAGTATCTCTAACCTAAAATAATATTTATTTAACCCTAAATTCCCTTACTAGTCTTAATAACTCAATATAGCTATCTCTTAATTAAATTAATGCTAAACTTTACTAGGTATTATTCCTAATATAGCTAATAGGCATAATTATAGTTCTTTTACTATTAATATATCTCTATTTCTTTTTATAGTTCCTAGGTCTCTTTAACCTTAAGTGCATTGGTTTCTAGTAATTCCGTGCGCATTTCTTCGCGGATAATATAAAGCTTAGCGCTATCTTAGTCTACTTACTATAGTTTAATGCGCCTAATATCTCGATGCATAACCTTATAATGCTCTTTATGCTAAGGGCTATACCCGGCTATTGCCTTATTATATATTACTCTTATTAACTTATTTATTTATTATCGACTTTAAATTAAGTATATTCGTTCTTCCCGAAATTGCTATTAAATTATATACTAAATCTTGCTAATCTAGAATAGTAATTTAGGTACTAGTAAGTCTTTAATTTACTAATCTAATAAACCTTTTTCCAATATATGTCGTAAAAATATCTATTTTATTTTTAACTCGTTTTCCTTTTACTCGTCCTAGATTGCTTAGTTAATTATAAGAATGGATTTAGTTATGCTCCTTACAATTGCCCAATTAATATTATTTATTTGATTTATAACCTATTCTATTTATTCTAATCCTAAGGCTCTGCTTATTAATTCCTTAATTATTTTAGGTCCTTCCTGAAAAGCCTATTAATAAAGTAATAAGAAATAATATTCTTTAGCTAATAGTTATCCTAGTATAGCCCTCTAGCTATATTATATCTAATACTCAACTTATTACTATTGCATAGGATTTTATTCTAGGGTTTAGTTTATTGCTTATTTAAGACTATTATCTTTATTCCTTGCATATTGCTCTTAATCGGGGTTTATAACTTCCTCGATTTGCTTTAAGCTATAGCGGGTAGATATAGAATATAACTCTTTATATTCTATAGCGTTAACTTGTTTTCTCCCTTAATAATATCCCTTAGCGTTTAGTTTCTTATCTTAGTAGCTACTAGCTATATGCTTAGGTAGTCTATACTCGAAATAGAGTTTCTCTTGCTATTGCTTATCTATAATTTCCTTAGATAGTTTTTTCCTATTATAAAATATAGCATTTACTTTTATAAGTTAAGGCTAGTAACTTTTTTAAACTATTAGTTTATTATATCCTAAACCTCCCTATTATCTTAAATAGTATCCGCGCTTTTTAAGTTATCTTTTATAAAACTAGTTATCTAAGCGGATAGCGAATTCTATAAGTTTCTAAAGATTATTAAGTCTATATTCTCGTTTAGCTAATTTATCCTTAATCTTTTCCTTAAGACCTTAATAGAATTAACTTATAAGTGCATTATTATCCTAATTTATCCTTTCTATATATTATTAGAACTCTATAGAATATATAGAGGCTATACCCATTTAGCATAATCCCTAGATATTTCTCTTTATAACTTTCTTTGTATTTACGCCTCTAAATACCTTAAAAATCTTTTTCTTAAATATATTAAGACTTAAGAAGATTTCTTTAGTAAACTTATTCTACTTATTAGTCTGATCTTATATTAGAGATAATTATCTTAAGCCTTTTTAATCTAATCAAAGGCTACTTCCTTAAGATATATAGTATACTATTAAGAATAGCAGCCTAGTAAGGGTATAATCCTCTAGACTACGTACTCACGGTTACAACAAAGCTATAGGGTAGAACGTATTACTATTGAATCGACTAACTAGACTAAGAAGAAGGTTGAGGTTAAGCCTTCTTATATATGCGTGGAAGTAGCCTCGCTTACTAAGAGGTCTACTTTCACTATCCTTAACTCGGCCCTTACCTTAGCTAATTAGGTAACGTCCTTAAACTCTTTTACTACTCCTTTTCTAATACTCCCCCTTAAGGCATATCCTAATTCTCCCTTTATCCCTATAGCGTACCCTTGTTAATTAATCCTAACTATCTCCGAAATCTCTTATGCGCAATGCAAAGTAAGGGCTTAGTTATACTATCCGCAATTATATTGCCTATAAGAATATATAAGATCTTTAGCTTCTTCTTCTTAGCTAGGTCCCTAATAAAGTAATAGCTAATATTAATATGCTTAGATTGCTTATATAAATATAGGTTCTTTACTAGTGCTAGTGCCCCTTAATTATCTTTATATATCTTAATAGTATAGTCTTTATTATTATTAATATAGTAAGGGACTCTTAGATCTTTCTATATCTACGTAGCCTATTATCTAAGCTTTATAAATATTGCTTAAGAAATATATTCTAATTCCGCGCTTAATATTGCTACTAACTTTTGCTTGCATAACGCCTAGGCTATTAGTCTACTATAGAATATACTTACGCCCCTAGATATGCTCTTCTAGTCTATCTTATTACTAGCCTAGTCGGCATTTATATATATGCTTATATAGCTTGAATAAGCTCCCCTTAGCCTAAGGCATAGCTTCTGCTTTAATATTGCTTTAATATACTATAAGAGCTACTTTAAGGCATATCTATAGCGTTTAACTAAGTTCTTTATATATTATAATAATCGTTTAAGAGTAAAAGCTATATCGGGTCTTATAAGAATTATTGTATATATTAGCTAGCTAATCTCCTTTACGTATTGCTTTGCGTTAATAAGAGCCTTGTTATCTTTAATAGCTAGTAAGCTCTTAATATTCTGCGCAAAGGCTATCCGTCTTCTATATCTAACTAATATAATTCCTATTAAGTTATAAACGTTTTCTAGGTATAGCTTTTAGTCTATATATATTATCTAGTTTGCTTAGTCTCTAGTAATTTATACTCTAAGAATCTTGCTAATCTCCCCTAGATTCTTAGTTATAAATCTCTTTAATAAACTCTTATAGAACTAATTAATCTGCCTAGTGCTCTTAGCAGCGGCTAGTATATTGTTAATATATATAAGAAGCTATATATATCTTTCCTTATAAATATATAAGCATAGGTTTCCTAGGCTTTGCTAAAACCTAATCTTAATTAAGAAATTCCTTAATAGTATTGCCTAGTTTCTTCCTGCTTATTTTAGTCTATAGAGACTATATAAGGCTTTAAGAATATGCTTTTTCTTTGCAGCGTAGCCTTATAATAATGCTAGGAAGATATCTTCTTGCAATTTAGACTTTATAAAAGCGTTCTTAATATTGTATTAATAGCATTTAAGATCCTCCTTTGCAACTATAGCTAAGAATATTTATAAAGTATCTATCTATATAGTTAAGGCAAAGGTTTTAGTATAATCGATATTATATTATTAGCTAAACCCTTTAGCTACTAATCTTGCCTTAAATCAATCGATTTCTCTAGTATTAGTTATCTTAATATTAAATACTTACTTCGTTAATATAAGATTAGCTTTATCTAGTAAGATAAACTCTTCCTATATCCTATTAGCTATTAGCGTTCTTAATTCCTTATTAATAGCTTCTTTCCACTTAGTAGCAAACTTATAATTATTTATTGCCTCTTTATAAGTTCGTGGAATAGTAATGCCCTTAACTACCTTTATAGCTATAGCCTTATTATCTAAATGCTCTTCCTTGCCTAGGATAGCTAGGAAATATCTTTTAATCTTAACTTATAATAGTTTCTTATTAATATATAAGCTCTCTTATAAGACTTCTAACGCTATAAATGCATACTCCCCCTATATCTTATCTATAAGTATTATTATAATTATAGCTTAGATAATCTTAGCAACGCGCTTTCCTTTGTTATCTAACTCTCTTTTCCTCTTAAGTCGGTCTTAAAAGTAATAGCGGTTATCTCTTGCTTTATTTATTTAGTCTAGAACTATCGGCTCCTGCGGCTATAGCTCTTGCGGGTTTAAGTCTGCTTATAGCTCTTGCTTATCGTCTCCCTTGCTATTAATAATAGCTTCTTTAGCTAGAACTTTAATTTCCTCTAGTTCTAATACCTTTAGCTCTATTACTTTTAGCTTAAGGTTTAGGGTTATAGCCTTATCTTCTATCTTATTATTAGTCGTTAACTTTATAGATATTCCTATTACTATCTTTATCGTATATTAAAGCATTTACTAGTTATGCGGTTACTAGCACTTTAACTATAATAGACTAATTTCTATAGACCTTAGATATTAGTTAGTATAGCTAAATATCCTTATCTACCTCCTTATAGGGTCTCTCTCTTACGGCGCGATCTCTTAAGTTAATCGGCGTCCCACTTAGTCCTTAAAGTCCTTTTAGGCATAGATCTATAGTTCCTCTTAGTATAAACTTATCTACTTCCACTTTACTACTTAAGATTATGCGTTTAAGGTCTAGAGCATATATTTTCAAGTATTTATCTATATCTTTTAAATAACTTATAAATACTCCTTCTTAACCTCTTAAGATAAGCTTATTATAGCGATTACCCTTATACAATGTCTTAGGGTTAATATATCTATATGCCTTGCTACCCTATACTCGGATATTCTTAATTAATAGTAACTTGCTAGTATAAGCTTCCTCTAGTA
>JAPZPB010000874.1:0-12182 GCA_037952635.1 Bryoglossum gracile | reverse complement strand
AGCGTTCTATATAAGAGCGCTAGGCTAGCTAGCAAGGCTAGCTAGTACCCGAGACAGTCTAATTGTCTTAATAGAGGCCGGGCATCTTATCTCGAGCATAGCGAGCCTCTTTATATGCGTGGCAATTGCAAATATAGCATTTTACGTTTATTACTAGGCTATGCTAAGAATAGCAAAGGGTAAGCAACTATTTTATCTTCTTAGCTAATAGGTAAGCTAAAGAGATTTAGGCATAAGCCTTATATATAAGCTTCCGTTATAGCTCTTCTATATCTAGGACTACTAGCTAAGCGTTATAAAGCAATAGTCTATCCTTAATAATATACTTACTACCCTCTTCTGCTCTAGCTTTAGTCTTAAGCGGTTCTAGTAAGATATGCTCCTTATTCTAATAGATAAGCTAGTTAATTAAAGTAGCTAGCTTTATAAACGCAAGTTTAAGTTACAAGTCCTTAATAACTTCTAGTAAGATCTAATCTTATATAAGTAAAGGTCGATATTAGAGCTACTCTTTAAGCTATATTTAAGGATTAAGGTCTTATTCGCGGCGGGAAAGAGCGTTAGCTAGCTTATTTTTTCGACTTAAGCGGTATATAACTTATATAAAGAAGCTAGCTAGTAGCTTACTCTATTAGGCCTAGCGGGCCGTGAGGTTCTTCGAGCTTATAAAGTACTCTAAGGCCTTATAATTAATATATACTTCACTTTTATAAGGGCTTCTTTAAAGCTCGGCTTGCTATTATCTAAGTAATCGGATAATTGCTAGCATTTCCTTATTATAGATCTTATAGTTTAACTTAGCTAGTGCTATTATCTTTGAGAAAAAGTATTAAGAATAGAGACCTAGTAAGGGTATAAACCTCTAGATCACGTATTCACGGTAATAACATAGCTGCAGGTTAAACGTACTTCTATTAACTTGATTAACTAAGAAAGAAGGTTAAAGCTTAAGCCTTGTTTTATATAAGCGAAAGTAGCCTCGCTTATAAACCGGCCTACTTTCACTAGCTTTAGCCCGGACTATACCTTAACTAATTAGACTAGGTCCTTAAACCTCTTTTCTCTAATACTCCCCCTTAGGGCGTGTTTTAATTAGTCGGTTACCTAGTTATATAACGAAAAGCAAATTGGGATTTGCCCTCCAGAATAGTAAATCCTCGGCCCGCAGCTAATTATAGCTTATAATAGTTTAGATATAGTATTATACCCAAAAACGCCCTTCCCTTGATTTTCTTTTACAAAGTACCCTTATCGACTAATCCTAATTGTCTCTAGAATTGCTTATATGCAACGCGTTATAGTAGCTTAGTTATGCTATCCGCAATTATATCGCTAGTAAGAATATATAAGATCTCTAGTTTCCTCTTCTTAGCTAAGTCCCTAATAAAGTAGTAGCTAATATCGATATGCTTAGATTGCTTATGCAAATGCGGGTTTTTTACTAGTGCTAGTGCCTCTTAATTATTTCCATATATCTTAATAGTGCAATCTCTATTATTATTTATATAATAAGGGGCTCTTAAGTCTTTTTAGATTTGCGTAGCCTATTATCCTAGCTTTATAAATATTGCTTAAGAAATATACTCGGATTCCGCGCTTAAGGTTAATATAGACTTTTGCTTCCTTAATGCCTATGCTACTAGTCTGCTATAGAATATGCTTACGCCCCCTAAGATGCTCTTCTAGTCCGTCTTATTACTTGCCTAATTAGCATTAGTATAAACGCCTATATAGCTCGAATAAGCTTCCCCTAGACCTAAACCTAGCTTTTATTATAGTATTAACTTAATATATTGCAAGACCTACTTTAAGGCGTGTTTATAGCGTTTAACTAAGCTTCTTATATATTATAATAATCGTTCGAGAGTAAAAGCTATATCGGGTCTCGTGAGATTTATTGCATATATAAGCTAGCCGATTCCCTTCGCATATATTGCTTTGCGTTAATAGGAACCTTATTATTTTTAGTAGCTAATAAGCTCTTAAGGTTCAAGGCAAGGGTAGTCCGCTTTCTATACTTAGCTATTATAATTCCTATTAAGTTGCAAACTTCCTCTAAGTATAGCTTCTAGTTTATATAGATTGTCTGGTTTGCTTAGTTTCTAGTAATTTATACACCAAGAATCTTGCTAATCTCCCCTAGATCCTTAGTTATAAATCTTTCTAATAAACTTTTATAGAACTAATTAAGCTATCTAGTGCTCTTAGCAGCAGCTAGTATATCGTTAATATATACGAGGAGCTATATACGTCTCTCCTTATAGATATATAAGCATAGGTCTTTTAGGCTTTGCTAGAACCTAATCTTAATTAGAAAGTCTCTTAATAATATTGCCTAGTTTCTTCCTGCTTGCTTCAATTTATAAAGGCTGCATAAACCCTTAAGAATATGCTCTTTCTTTGCAATATAGCCTTATAGTAGGGCTAGGAAGATATACTCTTGCAATTTAGACTTTATAAAGGTATTCTTAATATCGTATTAATAGCATTCAAGATCCTCCTTTGCATATTGCTAGGAATATGCATAGGATATCTATCCGTATAGTAAGAGCAAAGGTTTTAGCATAGTTAATACTATATTATTAGCTAAACCCTCTAGCTACTAATCTTGCCTTAAATCGATTAATTTCTCTAGTATTAGTTATCTTAATATTAAATACTTACTTCGTCGATATAAGATTTGCTCTATCTAGTAAGATAAACTCTTCTTATATCCTATTTGCTATTAGCGTTCTCAATTCCTTATTAATAGCTTTCTTCCACTTAGTAGCGAACTTGTAGTTATTTACTGCTTTCTTATAAGTTCGTAATATAGTAATGCCTTTAACTACCTTAGTATAACGAATCGACTTCGTAGGGTTGGTTAGTATAAGTAGTGGATACAAGTAATTATATATAAGAGAGAGTAGCTTTATTACTTATTAAAGGCTACTAATTATAAGTTAAGATAATCAATTTAAGTTAAGCACGAAGCTCTTATCTAAGTAAGGAAACTATCTAGCTTATATAAACCTTCGTTCTTTATAGATCTTTCTAGATCCTAAGATCTAAGCCCGGATCCTTAGAATCCCTTCCTAGATCCTAAGATCCTAAAAGATCCCTAGTTATATAACCCGTGATCTTATAACCCTCTACTTATAGCTTCTCTATATAGTTAGTCTTAACTACCAAGCCTTAGGGCTATAGTAGCATATACAATGTTACTTCGTAATACTATCCCCTCTTTAAACTAGTATTATCCCAACGCTTAAAATTAAGTAAGGAAATATCTTATAGTTAATATAGCCCTTTTCTTCTTTTATTATACCTTCTACTAATAAGAGTATAAAAATTAAATAGCAAATTATCTTATCTAAGAGTATTAATTCCTTAAGTAATTCTATAATGCCCTATATTAACTGCTCTTGCTATAACTATTATTATATTATCTTAAACACTAAGTCTTAACGTTATAGCAAATATATTTATAAAGGTTATAAATGCGACGCTTTATAAATATCTATTTCTAATCTAGAAAACCTTTATCTTAAGGAAGATTGTTTAAAGTTTAAGCGTAATGCTATGTTTAAAGCTACAATAGCTAGTCTAGCCCGCGTTTAAGTTTTAAAGCAATATTAATAAAAACTTCGCGAACATAGTATAAAGATACTCTATTATAGTCTAAAAACCCTAGATAAGCTTAATATAATTAAAGAAAAAAAGAGATAAGTACTTAAGTAAGCTGCTCTAGTGTTATTAAACCCGTCAAGGCCTAGCGCCTCCTTTACTTATAGCTACTTAGATATGCTTAAGTCTATTCTTAACTTTAACCCTAGTTCTTTCTCTTAAGAAAACCTAGGTTTTGCTAATAGAACTCTTCTAGCTTTTTAGAGCTCCTAAAGTATTCTTTTAATTCCTATATATTCTCCGAATATAAGTAATTAAGCTATTTCACTAAATACTTAACTTTATTCTTAATATACTAATAATCTAATATCGTTTTTATATTATATATAGCTTTTAGATTAATAGGGTTAATCTCTATATATAGGGCGCTTAGCGCTCCCTTAAGTGCTAGCTTTAAGAGTAAGATATAAAATACTAGATATATTCTTATTATATTAAGTAGCTTAAGTTAATAGTTAACTAGTCCGATAACTTTACTAATTTTAAATAGTCTTAACTTTTTATAATCTAGTTTATTGCTTAGTTATTTCGTTTTAATATTTCTTTAAAGCAAGTAAACTTTATTCCCCTCTTTAAGCATAAGTTCTATATTATATTTAATATTATAATATAACGCTATTCGCTATAATATAAAGCATATATTATTTGCGAGTTATTTATATAGCGATTTAAGCTAATCTACTTAGATTTCTGCTTACTAAGCAATTAAACTTCCTTTAATTGCAGTTCTATATACTTTAAGGTTAAACTTATAATTAGTATAGAATAGTAATATTTTCGTTGTCTTTGCTTCTATGCTATTATACGCGAACTAGGCTAATAGCAAGAGCCTTACTTAATCGCTCTATTTATAGTTAATATAATAGCGAAGGTAAGCTTCTATTATCTAATTTAACTTTTCTATTTAACTATTTATCTAAGGTTTAAAAGCTATTAATATCTTAAGCTTAGTTTCTAGTAATACTATAAGCGATCTCTAGAAGTTCGAAGTAAAGAGCTTATCTTTATCTAATATAATCTTATCTAGTAATCCGTGATTAGCTACTATAATCCTTAGAAATATATATACTAGATCTTTTATAGTATAAGTTATCTTATATAAAAGCATATATATATACTTAGTAAGTCTATCTATAATAACTAGAATAGCATTATACTTTACTCTTATTATAAGCTTTATTAATTTTAATAGTTCTCTTATAAAATCTTATATAATTAATAACTATAGCTTAAAAGGGGTATATAGTAATTTAAGCTAGCTATATAGCTTATATCTCGAGGACTTATTCTATATATAGGCATTGCATTTACTAACTACTTTCTTAACTATATACTTTATCTATAAGAAGTAATAATTTCTCTTAAGTCATTCTAGTATTTTAGCAACTCCTTAGTATCTATAAGCAAGCAGCCTATGCTATTCTTTAACGAATTCCTTATAGATCTTAGATAGTATATATAGCTTATCCTTTTAATAGATAGTTTTATCGTTAAAAGTAAATTCTAGTCTTAATATAAGTAATGCTTGCTTTGCTACTAAATCTATATTATAATATATTTATAAGTACTCTATAATAGTATTACTTAAGATAGCGCTTATTATAGCTAACTCTATTTTATTATAAACTATTAAGTCCTTATCTTCCTTAAAGATTATATAAGAAACCTATATCTTATTCTTAAGGTACTTAGGTTTCTTGCTTAAAGTATTTGCTTTAGCGTTTTCTATTCCTTTAATATAAGTAATATAGAAATTATAGTTTGCAAGGGTCTTCGCTTATTATACTTATTATTAATTAAGTTCTTTTATTATTATAAAATAAATAAGATTTTTATAATCTATTTAGACTTATACTAAGTATACTATCCTTAATAGATATATTTTCTATATCTTAAAAACTTTAACTATTACTAGTAATTCTTTATTATAGATTTCGTAGTTAAGCTTTATTATAGTAAGCTTTTAGGAGTAATATATAGTTAGTTATTAACTACTAGTCTTGCCCTTCTAGCTAAGTATTACGCTAATTGCATAGTTTAATAAATCTATTTCTATAAGGATATTTTCCTTTAAGTTAAATAACCTTAGCACTAGCTTATAAGCGAACGCTTTCTTTAAGTCTTAAAAAGCGTGCTTAGCTTGCTATATCTATTTAAACTAAACTTCTTTCTTTATAAGTATTATAAGTAGTACTATAATACTATTATATCCTTTAATAAATCGTTAATAGAAATTCGCGAATCTAAGGAAAGATTGCAATTCTTTAACTAATATTAGCGACTTTTACTCTATTATTACTTATACCTTCCTTAAGTCTATCTTTACTCCGTTTAAAGTTATTATAAACCCTAGAAAGATAACCCTATTAATAAAAAAGTAATATTTCTCTAGTTTAAGCGCTATACCTACTATCTTTAAAGCTTAAAGTATAGCTTGCACGCTTTTCTAGTATTTCTCTTTATCCTTTAAGAATATAAGAATATTATTAAGATATATAATATAGTTTATATTTAACTATTTTTTAAAGATATTCTATATCTATCTCTAAAATATCGCTAGTGCATTATATAGACTAAATAGCATAACTAGATACTTATATAATCTATACTAAGTTTTAAATGCTATCTTCTATTCGTTTTTTTCTTTAATCTTAATATAAGGATATATATCCCTAATATCTAGTTATATAAAGATCTTAGCTCCTTATAACCTATTGCGCATTTCCTTTAATAATAGTATTAGATATCTATCTTTAATTATTATATTATTAAGTTAATAATAATCTATATAAAATCTTTTAAGTAATCTATCTTTCTTTAGTATAAATAATACTAAGCTTGCTGCCTAAGACTTAGATTCTTTAATCTATCCTTTTGCTAAACTAGTATTAATATACTCTTTAAGTATTCTTAAGTCTTCCTTAAAAGTATTATAAATTCCCTTAAATAGCGGCGTATTACCTAATTCTAGTTCTATAGCATAGTCTTACTTAGTATATAGTAGTAAAGCGTCGAGCTTTATCTTTTTCCTAAATATATTTATAAACTTATTATATGCTAATAGTAGCTTTCTCTTTATTAGTAGACCCTCTATCTATTAATAGTGTCTTAACTCTATAGAAGTAGCTAATACTTCTTTTAAGTCCTTCTATATTATAGTAGGTATATTATCTCTATAGTTATAGCTATTAAATATTATCTCTTCGACTTGCTAATTTATGCTTAAGTTATATTATCTAAGCTATCTTACTCTTAAAATAAGTTAATATAAAGCAATAAGTGCTAAGTTAAACTTAATTCTTTTAATATAATAGTCTTTTACTTATATTTTTACTTCTTTTATCTTATAAGCAATAATTCTATTATAATTAATATTCTCGCTATTAACTATTACTAGTTAATAAGGTACTTCCTTTAACTTAGTCTTAAGTCTAAATAAGTTTACTCTTCGCTTTGTAATAAAGTTCCTACTAGCTTTTAAATCTATTATTATATAGATATTCTATCTATTAATCTAAACTAATATAATTAAATATAATAGTCTAAAGCTTGCCTAAGTTATATATAGTTCCTTTAACTATAAATCCTAGTATCTTTAACCTAAAACGACGTTTATCTAGCCTTAAGTTCCCTTGCTAGTCTTAATAACTTAATATAATTAACCCTTAACTAAATTAATACTAAACTTTACTAAGTATTATTCCTAATATAGCTAGTAAGCGTAATCGCAGTTCTCTTACTATTAATATATCTTTATTTCTTGTTATAGTTCCTAAGTTTCTCTAACTTTAGGTGCCTTAGTTTCTAGTAATACTATAAGCGTTTCTTCGCGGATAATATAGAGTTTTGCGCTATCCTAATCTACTTATTATAATTTAATACGCCGAATATCTTAATATATAACCTTATAATGCTCCTTATACTAAGGACTATAACTTGCTATCTACTTATTATATATCGCTTTTATTGCCTTATTTATCTACTATTAGTTTTAAATTAAGTATATTCTTTTTTCCTAAAGTTCTTATTAAACTATATACTAGATCTTGCTAATCTAAAATAATAATTTAAGTATAAGTAAGTTCTTAATTTGCTAATTTATAGAACTTTTATTTAATATATTATTAAAGACTAGAAACTCTTTATCTATCTTTAACTTATCTTTCCTTTATTTATTAAAGATTGCTTTATTAACTTTAAGAATAAATCTAGTTATGCTTTTAGCAATTAACTTATTAATATTACTAATCTAATCTATAACTTATTTTATTTATTCTAGTCTTAAGGCTTTACTTATTAATTCTTTAATTGCCTTAAGTCCTTCCTTAAAAGCCTAATTATAAAGTAGTAAGAAGTAATATTCTATAGCAAGCAGTTATTTTAATATAGCTCTTTAGCTATACTATATTTAATACTTTAACTATTGCTTTCTTATAAGTTCCTATTCTAGGGTTTAGTCTATTGCTTATCTAAGACTATTATCTTCGAACTTTATATATTGCTCTTAATCGGGGTTTATAACTTCCTCGATTTGCTTTAAGCTATAGCAAGTAGATATAGAATATAACTCTTTATATTCTATAGCGTTAACTTATTTTTTCCTTTAATAATATCCCTTAGCGTTTAGTTTCTTATCTTAGTAGCTACTAGCTATATACCTAGGCAATCTATACTCGAAATAGAGTTTCTCTTGCTATTGCTTATCTATAACTTCCTTAGATAGTTTCTTCTATTGCTATCAAGTTATAGCATTTAACTTTATAAGCTAAGGCTAATAACTTTTCTAATTAAAGTATTTATTATATCTTATCTTCCTTAGTTATCTTAAGTATTACTTACGCTTTTTAAGTTATCTTTTATAAAACTAGTTATTTAAGCGGATAGCGATTTCTATAAGTTTTTAAAGGTTATTAAGCTTATATTTACGCTAAGCTAGTTTATCTTTAATCTTATCTTTAAAACTTTAATAAAACTAACTTATATATATATTATTATCTTAACTTATCTTTCTTATATATTATTAGAACTTTATAAAGTATATAGATACTATGCCCGTTTAGCGGAGACCCCGAATCTTCCTCTTTATACTTTTCTCCTTATCTACGCCTTTAAACACCTTAGTAATCTTCTTTTTAAACGTATTAAAGCTTTAGAAGATCTCCTTAATAGACTTATCTTACTTGCTAATCTTTCCTTTATATAAAAGGTAGTTATCCTAAGCCTTTTTAATCTAATTAAAAGCTACTCTTTTAAGATATATAGTATACTATAATATTTCTTTTAGTTTAGCTTTAAACTTATCTTTATTAAACTCGATATATACTATATACTATATTAAGTATAATTAAAGCTAACTATATATTCTATTATAAGTATCCGGCTTGCGGACTTTAGGCCCCTAGCCTAGGATTATCTGCTAAAGTGTTAAGTTCTTTTAACTAAGACTAAGTTAAGATATAGTAATTAAACTTATAAGTAGTATTTAAAGGTATTAATACTTAAAGTATAACGAATCGACTTTATAAGGTTAGTTAATATAAGTAGTAGATATAAGTAATTATATATAAGAAAGAGTAGCTTTATTGCTTATTAAAGGCTACTAATTATAAGTTAAGATAATTAATTTAAGTTAAGCATAAAGCTTTTATCTAAGTATAGAAATCCTTTAGCTTATATAAACTTTCGTTCTTTATAGATCTTTCTAGATCCTAAGATCTAAGCCCGGATCCCTAGGATCCTCCCCTAGATCCTAAGATCCTAAAAGATCCCTTATTACGTAACCCGTGATCCTATAACCCTTTACCTATAGCTTCTTTATATAGTTAGTCTTGACTACCAAGCCTTAGGGCTATGGTAGCACGTGCAATGTTACTTCGTAACACTTAGCAGCTATAGCATTATTAGTTAAATGCTCTTCCTTATTACTTAAAATAGCTAAGAAGCATCTTGTTATAAAGTAACAATTGCACGTATCAGCTAGGAGCCTGAGGCTCACTTACCAACGGGTAAGATAGAGAACTCTTAATAAGTAACTTGAGAGAAGTTATATGATAACGATAGGCAACTAAGCGGGATCGCTTAGGACTAGGTATAGGAGGACCTTGGGGGACCGCTAAGGTCTAGCCAAGTCCATGGCAGGACCTTAGGGGACCGCTAAGGTCTAGCTAGGTTTAAAGCAGGAAAGTTCTATATAAGCTAGATAGTTTCCTTACTTAAATAGAAGCTTCGTGCTTAACTTAAATTAATTATCTTAACTTATAATTAGTAGCATTCGACGAAGCTTTAAATCTATTCTTTTTATATATAATACTTATACTTATTACTTATACTAAACTAACTCGATAAAGTTAATTCGTTATACTTTAAGCATTAATACTTTTAAGTACTACTTATAAGTTTAATTACTATATTTTAACTTAGTCTTAGTTAAAAGAACTTAATACTTTAATAGATAATTCTAGGCTAGGGGCCTAAGGTTCGCAAGCTAGATACTTATAATAGAATATATAGTTAGCTTTAATTATACTTAATATAATATATAGTATATATCGAGTTTAATAAAGATAAGTTTAAAGCTAAGCTAAAGGAAGTATTATAGTATACTATATATCTTAAAGGAGTAGCCTTTAATTAGATTAAAAAGGCTTAGGACAATTACCTTTTATATAAAGGAAAGACTAATAAGTAGGATAAGTCTATTAAGGAGATCTTCTAGAGTCTTAATGCATTTAAAAAGAAGATTATTAAGGTGTTTAAAGGTATAGATAAGGAGAAAGCTATAAAAAGGAAGATTCGGGGTTTTCGCTAAATAAGCGCGGTATCTATATATTCTATAGAGTTTTAATAATATATAAAAAGGATAAACTAAGACGATAATATACTTATAAATTAGTTCTATTAAAGTCTTAAGGATAAGATTAAGGATAAACTAGCCCGATATAAGCGCAAGCTTAATAACTTTTAAGAACTTATAAAAATCGCTATCTGCTTAGATAATTAGTTTTATAAAAGATAACTTAAAAAGTATAAATAATACTTAAGATAACTAGGGAAGATAAGATATAATAAATATTCTAATTAAAAAAGTTATTAGCCTTAGCTTATAAAGTTAGATATTATAACTTAATAGCAATAAAAGAAACTATTTAAAGAGGTTATAGATAAGCAATAGTAAGAGAAACTTTATTTCGAGTATAAATTGCTTAAGTATATAGCTAGTAGCTATTAAGATAAGAAACTAAACGCTAAGGGATATTATTAAGGGAAAAAATAAGTTAATGCTATAGAATGCAAAGAGTTATATTCTATATTTACTTGCTATAGCTTAAAGCAAATCAAGGAAGTTATAAACCCTAATTAAGAGCAATATATAAAGTTCGAAGATAAAGGTTTTAAATAAACAATAAACTAAACCCTAGAATAGGAACTTATAAGAAAGCGATAGTTAAAGTATTAGATATAATATAGCTAGAAAGCTCTATTAGCGTAACTACTCGCTATAAAATATTATTTCTTACTACTTTATAATTAGGCTTTTAAAGAAGGATCTAAAGTAGTTAAGGAATTAATAAGCAAAGCTTTAAGACTAGAATAAATAGAATAAGTTATAGATTAAATAAATAATATTAATAAGATAATTATAAAAAGCATAACTAGATCTATTCTTAAAGTTAATAAAGCAATTTAAGATAAGTAAAAAGAAGATAAGTTAAAGATAAGAAAAGAGTTTCTAGTCTTTAGTAATATATTAGATAAAGGTTTTATAGATTAGCAAATCGAGAACTTACTTATACTTAAACTACTATTTTAGATTAGCAAGATCTAGTATATAGTTTAGCAAGAACTTCAGGAAAGAAGAATATACTTAATTTAAAGCTAATAATAGATAAATAAGATAATAAAAGTAATATATAATAAATAGATAGCAAGGTATAGTCTTTAGTATAAGGAATACTATAAAGTTATATATTAGGATATTTAGCGTATTAAACTATAATAAGTAGATTAAGATAGCGCGAAACTCTATATTATTTATAAAGAAATGCTTATAGAATTATTAGAAACTAAGGCACTTAAAGTTAATAAGACTTAAGAATTGCAAAGATAAATAAAGATATATTAATAGTAAAAGAATTATAATTACGCTTACTAGCTATATTAAGAACGATACTTAGTAGAGTTTAGTATTAATTTAGTTAAAGGGCAACTTTATTAAGTTATTAAGACTAGTAAAGGAACTTAAGGCTAAATAAATATCGTTTTAGGTTAAAGATACTAGGATTTATAGTTAGAAGAACTATATATAACTTAGGCAAGCTTTAGATTATAGCATTTAACTATAATAGTTTAGATTAATAAATAGAATATCTATACTATAGTAAATTTAAGAGCTAGTAAGAACTTTATCGCGGAGCGAAGAGTAAACTTGCTTAGACTTAAAATTAAGTTAAAGGAAGTACTTTATTAACTAGTAATAGTTAATAGCAAGAATATTAATTATAATAGAATTATTGCTT
>JAPZPB010000873.1:0-12223 GCA_037952635.1 Bryoglossum gracile | reverse complement strand
GATCCTCTAGCAAGACTAGGCTATTTTAAGTACTTGTATTTAATAAATTATAAGCCTCTTCTTC
Organism: Bryoglossum gracile; assembly: GCA_037952635.1. Classification (NCBI taxonomy): domain Eukaryota; kingdom Fungi; phylum Ascomycota; class Leotiomycetes; order Helotiales; family Bryoglossaceae; genus Bryoglossum; species Bryoglossum gracile. The sequence goes on along the minus strand of JAPZPB010000873.1, from coordinate 12,159 downwards.
TTAAAAACCTACCGTATCAAGTTATTAAGGGAAAAAATATTAAGAATAAAGTTAAAACAAGCAAATATATATCGAAGATATACTCTTAGAACCCTGCAAGTAGTAAGGGCTAAAAAGCCGTTAGCTGCATCCTTATAGTTAACGAGATGCTACTATATAGAAGAGGATCTATAGAAATTAGTTATTAAAATATTAATATTATTCTGCTTCTTTGCTATTTCCCCTTTTTTAATAGTAGTTAAGTCTTAGAGAGAATTCCTCTTAGAAGTTGCGCCCCTATGCTTATGCTAAGTACTAGCAAAGCTATAGACCCGGAGAATAACTAAATTATATAATATAGAAAGATTATTATAAGATAAGATACTATTTATAAAACGGAGAAACTAGAGTCTTAGCTTGCCGCTTATAAAGAGTAGAAGTATAAGGCGAAGAGATAGAAAGAGAAAAGAAAATCCTACTTTTTCTTTTAAGATAATTAACTTATAAAAGAAACACTTAAGATAGAATTCCCGATTTAAGATACCTTTATAAATTAACCTTTTACTAATAACTTCTTCTTTACTTATAGCTACGTCTGCTTCCTTTATACTAGTTCTAATAATAACGGAATATACTCTATTAACTTCCTTAGCTAGTAAGCGAGGATTAACCCCTTTAGAATAATTTATACCTTCTAAACCCTTAATTTCCCCCCTTTTTATACTAGATTATAACTTTAACTCGAAGATAGCTCCCTCTTATACCCCCTTTATACTAAACCCTATAACCGCTCCTATTATATAAAGACAACCTCTACCTCTCCTAGGAACCCTAGGGACCCCGATTTTTAAAAGCAATAATATTACCGAATTCTTAAAGAATTAAGACTAGTTCTATCTTAATAATAGCATTATCGGGGAAGATAAAAGAGTATGCATGCTCCGTTATATAAGCATAGTATATACGGATTCTATTAAGGATATATTAGAATTTATAGTCCCTTTTTAAGAAGGGTACTAGGAGAATATTCTTTATAATGCTTTTAAAAAAAGATATTAAGAGAAGGATTAGAAGATAATTAAAAGGACTCTTACTTACTTAGAAGAGATTGGATAATAAACTCTTGCTAGAGTAATAAGCATAAGAACCTTCTTAGATATTTACCCCTGCTAATCTAATACTCTTTTAAACGAACGAAAGATTACTAAAACCCTTTAATTAATAATCTTCTTCTAGGCATTAAATTATAAGATAATTAAGAATATCTACTTTAAGTTTAATAATCTAGTTTTACTAAATAAGTCTTCTTAGAACTTTGAAGATATCTAGAGATATATAGAAAGAGGAGAGAATGCTGCTTACTAGTCTTAACTATATAAAGATTCTATAAACCTAAAACTTAATTAAAGAAAGTAATAAGTTATTGCTAAAAGTATAGAAGATATAGTAAGGACTAGGTTTACCTTAGACCTTTTTAAACCCTTATAAGCTCCCTTTTAGCGACTAATAAACCTATTTCCAATCTTGACTTAATAGATAAGCTTTAACTAGACGCGAGCACTTTCCGCCCTTACTATAAACCTTAACGATTTTATAGAGAAACTTTAAAAGATAACTCTAGTAAGTAAAGAGAAGAGCGATAAAATGCTCTAGATCTTCTAGACTTAACTATAAAGCCTTATAGAGTCTATAAAAGAATTAAGGAGAAACAACTAGAATAATATTTAAAGAATAAATAGATTATACTATTCTGCTCCTTACCCTTTGCCTTTAGCTATAATAGTTAGTTATATAAGATACTCCCGTATAGTAGAATACCTTCTTCTTAGTTTTAATAAATACCTTAAAGATATAAGTGCTAAGGTAAATATCGCATACCTAAGGCAACCTTAGAACCCGAGCTACACTTATTAATAAGAAGATAATAAGTAGAACGACTACTAGATAAGCTATAAAGATACTTATTATTTTAGTTATAATAAGAATCCAAGACTAGAGTTCCTAGATATCGAGTTTCGCCTATATAAATTTAAGAATAAATGCTTATATATATAGACTATTATTGCTTATAAGTATATATATAAGATAGGATTAGGCTAATATAAAGGAAAAGAGGAACTTAGAGTAATCCTTATATAGATCTTAGTAAACTAATAAGAAAATATCTTTAATTAGATTCTTTAAGATATAATAGATACTTATTATAACTTTAACTTTAAACGTTAAAAATAAATTATTAAAAGAGAAGAAAAGGAAAGGAAAGTAGATAAAGCAATAGTAGCTAAGGTATAAGCGAAAGGAGATGCTACTTTAAAAGTCGAAAAGAGGGAAATTCTAAAAAGAGGAAACCCTATTCCCCCCTTTATCTTAATACTAAGTAATAAGTCTAGAGAAGTAATAAGCTATAGTATAAGCTTTAATATAGATAGCGTAACTTAAGACGATTAATATAATATAGCAAAGAAATTAGAAAGCCTTAAAGAGGTTAATATAGCTTTTACTCTAACTAGTCGAATAACTAAGAATAAGCCGACTTCTAATATCTAGGATATTTTAAAGGAGAAAAGAATCTAAGAAGAGATACTCTTATAAGCTAAATCCTTATATAAAACCACTTTTCGAGTAATCCCTAATAAAACAACCCTTATAGAATTAATAAACGTTAACGAAAATAAAGAAGTCGAAAAACTAACTATTATCCTTAATTTATTTATATCCTTATAAACTACGGCAGATAACAAAGGAATAAGGAAAGCAAAGGAGCGCTTTACTAAGGCTTAAAGATATAGACTATCTTTTCCTTTTATCGCTAGGAAATATAAGTATATCTAAGAAGCTTTAAAAAACCTAAATCCTATAAAGGCTTTTATATATGCTTATTAGTTTATAAACCGCAACTTTAACCTTATTCTTAAAATAGCTACTAGAATCTTTAATAATAATAGGAAAGCTAAAGGGTATAAGATTAGGCAGCTTTTAAAGGACTTAGAAATAGCACTAGTTAAAGCGCTTTAAAGGATAGATAAAGTTAAGAAATTATAGCTTACCTTAGCTAGGGCTAAGAAGGATAGAAGGGTAGAAAGGGTAAAGCATAGGCTAGTAGATATTAACTTAAGGGAATTAAGTAAGTCTATAGTAATTATAAAGTTACTAAAAGTACTTATTATCTTAAGCTATTAAGGCTAAGAATTGGATAAGATTGCTACTCTCAATATAAGTGCTAAAGTTAACCTTGCCCCTTTTTATTACTTATAGATAATAATTATATAATATATTTGAGAGTAAAGTTCTATGCTTAAAGTATTTATCCCGCTAGTATATTAAGCATAGTTAAAGAGGTAGAGAAGGAAAACTAGAAGCTAGGGCGTGCTATAGGAGCGTTCCTAGCAAGATTATAAATCGAAACTTAGCTAGAAAAGACTTTTATTTATCTCTTAGAGTTTTATATTTAAAATTTAAGGAATTAGAAAAAGAAAAATTAATAAAAGATATAAAAAATCTAACTATTATAATAGTAAAACGCGATTTGCACTTTCTTATTAACTATCTTAAAAATAAAAAGATACTTCTTTCTATTCTTTTAATACTTTTCCTAGGTTTAGATAAAGAGTAAGCTTAAATATATTTTAATAAGTATAGTTAAAAAGAAAAGGTTAAGCTATATATATCGCTTTTAGCTAAACTTAATACTACGAAATATCTTAACGTTATTAATAAATACGATAAGAAGGCAGCACTCTATATAGACTAGCGGTTTGTAAAGAAAGCCGAATATATAGAAATCACTTAGGAGCAAAGAAAGGGACTAACGAGTTTTTCGAAGAAATAGGGAAGTTTTAATAAAGAGAAGAGACTAGAGGTATTTATAGCTTATAAGAAGAAACCGGATAAGGTATAACCTATTAACGAAACTAATAGAATAGGCAACGTTCTAGGAGGCCGTTAAGACTAGTATAAACGCTCGAAGGCTAAAGACTTTCTATAAGAATATATTAGCAAGTATAAGGAGCACTTGCTTCTTAGAAAAAGCGCTATACCCCGAGGATTAAGATTAATAATAGAATATTTAAGAGAAATTAATATCGGGGAAATAATATAGGAAAATAAAAGAGAGATAATTCTTAAATGCCTTATTAATTATAAAGAAGTAATAGCATTCGACTAGAAAGAGGTTTTTAAGATTTATAAAGACGTTAGCCCTTCTATTATTATATAGATAATCCTATATAAAGCATAGCAAGAAAAGAACTTTCCTATTTTAAGAGCCTTGCTTCCTACTATTATAAAGATCCTCTTTAAACGTATTAATAAGGAAGTGCTAGAATTCTATTATAAGCTATATAAGAACCCTTAGTTTCTTATAGCTAAGAAATAAGCTAGAATATATAAACTTATTAATGCCGCGATAAAAATAAACTTAATAATACTAAGAGATATAAACCTTCCGCCCTCTATTAATAAGTTTTCGGAGGAATTCGCTAGTTATTAGTATGCTTCTTTAATAGACTTCTTTTTAGGATATAACTAACTTACCCTTAATATGCAAAGCTAAGATATAATAGCCTTTTAGACTTTACTTAGACTTTTGCGAATAACTACCCCTTTATAAAGAGCAATAAACTTAGTAGCTTAGTTTATTAGGGTAGTAATAACTATTCTATAAGACTTATTTCTAAAAATAGCAATACTATTCCTTGATAATATTAAAGTTAAGGGCTTATATATTAACTATAAAGGAATGCAGAGGCTCCCCGGAATCCGCTAATTTATATATAAGCATATTTAGAACCTTGATTAGACTCTAGATAGACTAGAAAGAGCAAGAGCTTGTATAGGTTTAAAGTTATAGTTTAGATATAATAGTATAAGTATTATAGGATATATCTACGGGTTTAAAGGTTGCTCCCTTGCAAGCGCTAAAGTTATTAAAATACTAGACTAGCCTATACTAATAAATACAATAAAAGCAAAAGGGTTTTTAAGTATTTATATATACTACTAAATCTAGGTTAAAGGCTTCGCGCAGATTGCTAAGCCTATATACTCTTTATTTAAGAAGGGTTAGCTATAGAAATAAGGTGCACTTTAAACTAAATCTATAAGGATCCTTAAGGAAAAACTTACCTCTGCTCTTATTCTTTGCAAAATCTACTATAATAAAAGTAATAATTAGGGGGAGATTATTCTTAGAGTAGATGCTAGCTTAATAGGATAAGGAGCTATACTTAGCTAATTCGATAATTAAAAGCGCTATAAAGTAGCTAGGTATAAAAGCGGAATCTAGAGCAATATAGAATAGAACTATAATATAATAAAAAGAGAGTATCGGGGCATATTAAAAGCCTTATAAAAGCTTAAATTCTAGTTATATAAAGTTTACTTTATCTTAGAAACCGATATTAACATTCTAGTCGCTTAGCTAAATCGATTAGCTATAGACTTCCTAGGAGCTCTAGTTACTCGATAGCTTGCCTAGATTAGATTATTTAACTTTAAAGTAAAGTATATAAAAGGGATAAGATATATAGTTGCCGATAGCTTATTAAGATATCCTTAGACTTTTAAAGAAGCGTTAGCTACTAAAATAGAAGTAGATATTAACGATTTTATCGCTATAAAGCTAGGCAGCTTATAGATCCGATATATTCGCGATCCCCTTAAAGAATATATAATTAGGAACGTTTATATTATAATAGCAAACGCAAGTAATAGTAGTTAGTTTAAGGAGAAATAGTATAAAAGAGGGGATAGAAATAGGGGAGAATAAATTAAAAAGAGCAAGGTAATTAGTCCTAGAGATAGCCCGAAGATTAACTGCGCTAGAGGGCAAATTTAGATTTGCCTTTTATTATATAACTTAAAGGAAAAGGAGGGGAGTAATATAATTAGTTCTAAAGATAGCCCGAAGATTAACCGCGCTAGAGGGCAAAATTAGATTTGCCCTCTATTATATAACTTAATATCTATTAAGCGACTAGAAGAGGAAGAATACTTACCTTTTAATGCGAGTTACTTAGAGAAGTCTTAGCAAATTGCATAGTACTTAATAACGCTAGACTTAAAGAAAGTTACTTTAAAGAGACTTAAAGGGTTTTCTAGATAGGAATATAGGGCATTTATTAAAAAGGCACTAAACTATTATATTCGAAATAAAGCGCTTTAAAAGACTGCGACTAAGAGTTACTTAATTCGAATAGTTATCGATAATCCTATTTAAAGATTAATAATAATAGAATCCCTTTATAATAAGACTAGATATAAAGGAAGAAAGATAACTTACTATTAGGTTACGAATTGCTACTACTAAGCTAAGTGTTAAGAAGAAATAGCTAAGTATATTGCTAGCTATAAAGACTATTAAAGAAGAGATAAAACTAGAGCTAAAGAGTCCTTATATCTTGCAAAGGCTATGCCGCTTTTTAGAACTCTTGCTATTAACTATATCTAACTTCTTACTACTAAGTTTAGCTATAATACTCTTATAGTTATTAGAGACGACTTCTCTAGATAAGTTAAAGCTAAGGAAATAAAGAACCCTATATTAAAGGCTATAGTAGACTTTATCTAGAATAAGGTTATATATTAATATAGGATCTTCGGGAAACTTAAGGTAGATAAAGGATTTGAATTTAAGAAAGTAGTTATTGCATAACTAGCTTTTTTAAGCATTAGTAGAGTCATAATATCTATATATAATTTAAAAGGGAATAGGATAATTAAGAGAGGTTATAGATCTCTTATCCTAGCCCTTATTGCTATAATAAAAGGAGGGCATAAGAATTGGCTAAAGCTACTCTTAACCCTCTTATTTGCAAACTATATTACTATTTACTAACTTACTAAGTATACTCCGTTTTATATAGTCTATAAAAGAGAGGCTATTCTTCCGATTAAGACAAGTTTCCCTATATAGAGGATACTTAATTAAGATAGAATTAAGGACTATACTTAACTTCTAGTTTTAAAGATAAGATAATTTAAAATGCAAAAAGAAGATATAAAGGAAGCAATGCTTAGAAAAGATAAAAGACAAGTAAAAAGAGCAAAGAATTTCAATTGCACTTACTAAATCCATTCTACGCTACTTGCTATTAATAATATTATGCTTATATATAATATTAAGAAAATTAATTAAGATAAAAGTATAGATACTAAGTTAGAATACTAATAGCTTAGCTTATACGAAATATTTAAAGCTAACTAAGCTAAGGCTAGCTATATCTTAAAGGAATGCAATAAAGATAAAGCTATTTTTAGTAGAACTTATGCTAGGAATAGACTTAAGAAGTTCGTAAAAAGAGATTAATATTAGCATTTAGTAGAAGACTCCTTTAAAGCTGCGATTCCTAATCCTTTATTCTTGCAAGAAGATAATAAGGAAAAAGAAGACCTTAACTTCTTAGCTACTAATATATATAAGGAAAGCATGCAAGAGATTAAGAAGGATACTAGCGTTATTATTAGAGTTCTATAGATAATAATAAAAAAGGAAAAGTTAAAGTATATTCGGTTTAAAGAGGATTAAGAAAACTAGGAAGGTTTAGAAAAAGATATAGCTAAAGCCTAGCTACTTAAACTAGTTTGCCTTTCCTTTAAACTAAAGGGAACCTAGGAAGAATGCAATTTGCCTTACTAGGCTAATATGCTTACTAATCTACTTTAGCTTAAAGTGCCTTTCTCGTTATATATTCTAATATACTTAGTGTTGCAAGTAGCTAAATAATAAAGAAGACTAGGGAGCCAGAAAAGAAAACCTTCCTTTATACCTTAATTTAAGGTTAATATTCACTTTATGCCTAAGGGGCGTTACTTAAGGTAGTTGCTATGTTTCTATAAGCCACTTCTAACTTTAAACAATTTATTTACTTCTTCTTGCCCTCCCTTATATAAGTTCTTCTTTACTATGCAAGTTATTCTTTTTTTTTCTCTTTATATAAGTTTGCCTTAAATAAGGGATAATATAAAGTGCCTAGCCTTTTATTCGCTAAAAATGCTAGCTCTTACTTCCCCGGACTAGGAAGTTAGATATAATCTATAGAAAGATAAGCGCTTGCTTCTAAGCTTAGAAATATTTGACTATTATTTAAATTCACTAAAAACTATTATTCTAGAATTCTTATACTCGGGTTAAGTATAATTTATAAGGGGACGAATGCTTATATTTACTTGCTTTTTTGCATAAAACCATAGATAATGCTTACTTTAACACTTAGAAGTAATATACTATATTAGCTGCCCTTTCCCTTTTTTAGCTTAAGACTTTATTGCTAAACTTAAGATAGAGATTGCCCTTATGCTTCTTATATATAAATAAAATACCTTACGCTAAGGTTTTACTAAAGAAAAGAAGGAAAAGCATAAGAAGAAAACCCTTTCTTTTATACTTAGAATTAGATGCTACTTACTACTTCTTGCCTAGGCACTAATCTAAGCAGTTGCTTAATAAATTTTAAGATAAATAAGGAATAATGCTTAAACTTTTAACTTTTACTTTTAAAGATACTTTTAATTTATTATCTTAGCTTCTAGAATAAGCCTTCCTTATCTAAGCATCTAGAAGTTTACTTAGAAATCTTTAAACGATTACTCGCGGGGCAATACTTTAAAATTTTCGAGGAAAGATATAGTAGTTAGCTTGCCTTGCACTAGCGCTATTTCTTTATTTGCTTTAGTATAAGAAGCACCTTTATTAATTTTTAACCTTCTTCCTTATATTACTATATTACCTTCCCTTTATATATTCTTATTTATATTCTGCCCCTTTTATAATACCTTTATATACTATTCTAAGCTTTGCAAAGTTTAAAAATATATATTACTTAATTTGCTTATAAATTCTTATTTCCCTTTATATATTTAGCACGCTTTTGCTTTTTCTTATATACTATCTTCTTTTACTTCTTTATAAGAGTATTAAGATATTGCCTTTCCCTTCTTATCTTCCTTAATTTCTATACTAACTTATATGCTTTAAGAATATAAGTTCTATAGATATCTTAGCTATTAAGCAACTTGCTTCTGCCTTTACTACTGCTTCTGCTACTGCTTCCCCCGCTCCCCCTACTAGCCTTAATATATTACTTTAAAAGCGTGTTTCTTAAGAAGATTTGACTTAAGCTAATATATTTAAATTAATTATATAGTTTAGCCTTACCTTTAATAGTAAAACTTTTGCTACTAGAAAGGAGTTTAAAAACCTAATTAAGGAACTCCCCTTTAAAGACTATATTACTATCTAGGCTAACTTTGCAGATAAGATTACTAAAATAGATATTGTTATTAGTAATATCTTAATTATTTCTAAACCTTATATTATAGATTTAGAGAACTTTTATCCTAACTTTTTAGTTTAATAAATCGTAGAGTTCTATAAGACTATTAGCAAGAATTTATAAAAAAGACTTATAGCTGCTAAGGCTATAAGAGATAGGGCTACTATACGAAAATCTGCTCTTTTAAAACTTTTATATAATTCTAGGGACCGCGCTTATACTCTCGCCGATTATATTCTTATAGAATTCCCTAATAAGGGCTATAACTTCTATAGCGCCCTTATTTTATACTTTAAGGCTACTCGAAGTACTAGATAAGGAATTCTTATTATTAATTAAGAATTTCTTATAAAACGTTATAGTACTTTAAATAAACCTAAGCACCGATATAAGCCCCTTTAATATAGGACGATTATCTAAGCAAAGAAGGTCCTTTAGTCCTACGAAGATATAGAAGATAATATTAAGTATAACTATATATTTATTAGTCTATTAAATGCTTATCTTATCTTTAGGCTTGCGGGTTTACTAGTCCCTAGGACTTATACTAATTAGATATTCCCTTCTTTCGCTAACGAGTCTAAGTTTTCCTTTAACCTTCTTTGCTAGATCCTAGTTATAGTTAATAATATTGCTATTACTATAGAACTTAAAGCTTTTGCTACTGCCCCTTCCCTTTCTTCGGTTATTCCCTTTAGTATTTTAGATATAAAGATAGCGGATTCCTTTATTATCCCTGCCCCCTTCGATTTTATTAACAATTCTTAGTTAATAGACCTTATTACTCCTAGACTACTTATCTTGGACCTAGTTACTTCTAAGAGAAAGTATAAGGCTATAAACCCTACTTTAGGCGAATCTAACTATACCCCTTATATAAAGAAAAGACAAGTTAAAGAGATTAAAGAAGGAGAAGGAATTGCTTCCCTTGCTCCCTTTAAAAGAACCGGTAGCCTAGGCTATAAGTATAGTGCATTGTTAGGTTTTAAAAAGGTTATTAAAACTAGTATATCCTCTAAGGCGACTTAGAGTAAAAAGAGAGCCCTATTAGATTAAGTTAAGGGATACTCTTAGGACTCTACTACTATCTCTTTGCCTTATATCTCTTGTTTAAAGAAAGTCTTTAATAAGTTTAGGATAGTTTATCTTAGTCTTTTGCGAGAGAATATAAAAGATGCTTTAATTCTCGTATATACTATTATCTCTAGTTATAAGAGTATTTATTAGGCTTAGGTTTATGAAAAGATAGCCCCTTTGTTTAAGAAAACTAATAAAATTAAGGAATATAAGGAAAAGTTTTTTAGTTTAGATAAGTATAAGACCCGCCTTATCGAAGATCCGCCCTTTTTCCTTACCCTTTACTAGTAGAAGGGATACTTTACTAGTATTAAAGAAGCATTTTCCCGTATCGATTTCTACTAAGACTAGAGCGCCTTTTATAGTCTTCTAAAGAAGCTTCTTAAAGTCTTCTAAGAAGAATTTAAGATATATAAATACTACTTTAATAATAAATTAACTAAGACTAGTAAGGAACTTGTTAATATATCTTACTCCTTTTAATAGTAGTTTATACGCGCCTCCCCTTACCTTTATACTATTATAATACGATTGCGCTAAGATAAAAATATATATCTTATTATAATTTCTTCCTTTTCCTTTCTAGCTTTTCCTCGAGATAGAAAGCTTTACTAAAGAATTTTCTATAAAGATATTAATAAAGACGATTCTGCGATTATTTAAGCAGAATTTTCCTTCTTAAATAGTAGCAAAATCGGTGGCTCCGTTTCCTATTAGTATAAGGGAATGCAAGCCTTAGTTAAGGATAAATTCGGTCTTAACCCTATTTAAGAACTTAAACACGCCTTGCTTAATAGATTTAAGTTTAAATATATAGCTCCTTTTTCGAAAGAAAACGAAAAGAAAGTTATTCTTTAAGTAATATTCTATTATCTTAGGATAGTGTTTATAATAAATTTTTATAAGAATTTTAACTGTTTCTCTTTCTTTATTAACTATATATTAGTTAAAGAAGATGGAATTTATAAAAATAGTTTATCTTACAAAGACTTATAGCCCTTGCTTTAAAACCTTCGTGCCTCTTTATATTCTTATTCTTATATCTAAATTAATTATAACTATTCTTAGAAGTTATCTTTGCCTTTTAAAGGCCTCGGGCCCCTCTTAAATGCTCTTCTTAAACGCCTTTCTTATAATAACGATTCTATAAAGTTTAATTAAAACTGCTAGCTTAACTATATATATTCCTTTGCTAATCGAGATATATATACTAAGTAAATTAAGAGAGCTTCGGCTGCTATCTTAAGTGCTTAAGAGGATATTAAGCTTAAAAAGCGCTCTTTATATAAGGAGGTATCTTAGTATATTTATAAAGAGAAAACTAAGGGTATTAAAGAAGAAATTGCTCCTTTGCCTTTTAATATTATTAACTTAACCCTAGATAATAATAAAGAGTTAAGAGAAGCTATCTTTATCCCGGATTCTACTAATAACGATAAGGGTAAAGATAAAGTAATAAGTTTTACTTTATCCTTTAGAACTTTGCTAAGTAGATTATTTAGGCCTCTTATAGTTACTTCTTTTATAGATTCGGAAATAGTAGATGCTAAAGAGGGAGCTAAAGGTTTTAAGATAAAAGATAGAAGTTTTAAGACTTTAAAAGAGAATAGAGATAAGAGTAAAAGAAGAATGGTTCGTTTTATAGAAGATATAATAGATATAAAATAGGGTATTCTTTCTTTCTTTTCTCTTTTTTTTCTAAAGGTCTAGGCTTAAAAACTATATTAATAATGCATGCTATTTTCTTTTCTTCTCTTTTCTTAAATACTCGGGGCAAGTACTATCTATAGGGGGACGATTATAGAGGGGTAACCCTTAAGGAAAGAAAAGC
>JAPZPB010000872.1:0-12224 GCA_037952635.1 Bryoglossum gracile | reverse complement strand
TAAAAATCTAAGCGGGGGTTTATAAAGGAATTAGCTAAATAATGCGCTTAAACTAGTCTATCGAAACTAGTCCCTTAAAACTAGTCTCTTTAAACTAGGCTATCGAAATAAGTCCCTTAAAATAAGTCTTTCTAAACTAGGCTATCGAAATAAGTCCCTTAAAACAAGTCTCTCTTAAAACTAGTCTATCGAAATAAGTCCCTTAAAACTAGTCTCTCTAAACTAGGCTATCGAAATAAGTCCCTTAAAATAAGTCTTTCTTAAAACTAGTCTATTGCGTCGAAATAAGTCCCTTAAAACTAGTCTCTTTAAACTAGGCTATCGAAATAAGTCCCTTAAAACAAGTCTTTCTTAAAACTAGGTTATTAAAATAAGTCCCTTAAAACTAGTCTTTCTTAACTATCTATCGAAACAAGTCCCTTAAAACTAGTCTCTTGAAACTAGTCTATTAAAATAAGTTTCTTTAAACTAATCTCTTAAAACTAGTCTATTGAATAAGTCTTTATAAACTAGTCTTTAAATTTATATTTATTTATTTATTTATATTTCTTTTTATATCTTATATATATTAAAGACTATAGTAAGATAGCTATAAGTTTAATTATATATAAAATATAGAAACTAATTTTTACTTTGCAAAGTGAAATAAAAGCGAGTAAAAGCGTAGATATACCTTAAAGGGGCTATACTAGCTAGTTAAAAGACTAGTAGCCTTAACGAAGTAATATCCCCTTTCTAAAACCCCCCCCTCTAGATATAGATATTAAGATTAACGCTTTATATAACTTAAAAGCTCCTTATATCTCTCTTTCCCTTTCCTCTTTTACTTTTACTACCCCCCTTAAACCCTACTACTAGCCTTAAGGCCCTGCTATTCCCTTCCTAAATTTCTTTTTATCGTTTTCTTTATAGTTATAGCTATCCTAAGCTTATATAAGTATACCCTAGGTAATATATTTAGTAAGAGGGCATAGAAACCAGGAGTAAATAATAAGGTTAATAAGAGTATAAAAGTAAAAGGATTAAAGCTAAGATATAAATGCCTAATTTATAGTAAAGTCTTCGCAAAATATAAAGCGGCTACTTTTAAGAAAGTATGAAGATATAAGCAATATAAGGGTATAATAAAAGGTTAATTGTTATAAGTTTATAGCAAGCATTATATATAGCAACGCTATTGCAAGCTTCTTTTAAGCGCGCAGATTATAAAAGCCGTAAAAGAATACTAGCAATGCCCTTGCTAGTAATAGTATTATATTAAAGTCGAAAATCGAGTCGAAAATCGAAAATTAAGGGTTTATAAAAAACTTTGTTATAAGCGAGGGCCTAAATCCTACTATTAAAATAGTCCCGAATGCTCTTCTCTCGTTTGCTTTAGAATAGTAAAATTCTAGGTTCGTAGTAGGCACCGCGTATAAGTAAGAGTTCGTCTTTGCCTATTAACTAGTCTTTAAAGCTAGCCCCTTAAAACTAGTCTCTTAAAACTAGTCTATCGAAACTAGTCTCTTAACGCCTTTAAAACTAGCCTTCCTTTTTAAACTTATTTTATATAGCCAAAAGTTATATAAGGAAAAAAGTTATTAATATTTCTAAAATATATATATATTTAAAGATAATTTAAAAACAAAGTATTATTATATTAATATTAATCTTAATACTAGCTAGCTCTCTTTTTAACTTTCTTTATTATTTATAATAGTAAGAACTTTGCTAACTTTGCAAGTCTAAACTTACTATATTAACTCCCGCATTTTGTTTATACCTTAGATTCGCTTCTCTGTTTTATTACTCTTTATAATAAATAGCTAAGAATAAACCCTACTTATATTCTTATTTCCTTATCTTTAATAGCAAGAATATCCTTAAGCTATTATATAAGTATAAAAATCCGGCTCTAAGAAGCTAATAGATATTGCTTTTACTAGAGTTAGACTTGTTGCGATTACTAAGCTTATAGCAAGAATATATCGGGCTATCTTTTATTTCTTAAGAAGAACTTTACTTTCTAAATTAATATAAAAGCGGTTTAACTCCTTTATTCTTTGCTTAGTAGTAAGGTTAATAGGGTTAATAGCAATAATATCCTTCTTAAGGACTTTGCGGATATAAAGCATCTACTACGAAGTAATTATTAATTTATAATACTAATAATTAAAAGCAGCAGATAGTAAAACTTATAAGCTTTATAATATATATACTAATAAAGAAATAAGAAAAGAAGATATAGTATAATAGCTTTTCTTCTATATTAAGGAAGCTAAGAAGGTTAAACTCGTCTAACTTCTTAGCTATTATAGTAATTTTGCTAAAAGATATAACGATTTTATTAAGTTCTTAAAAGTATAGATTAAAGCTTATCCTAGGAATCTATTTCTAATAGCTATATTGCTTACGAATATAATTAATCTATTTATCTATAGTTAGCTTAAGTAAGTCGCTATTTTTATCTTTTATTATTATAACATATAAGAAAGAAGCATATAGATATAATTTATAGTATATATTATTATTCGTTTTGCTAAGTAGCGTATAGCCTTATATATTACCCTTTCTTTGCTAATACTTTATAGTATAAGTTGCTTCCTTTTTATAGAAGACTTTTTCCTTATGCTTAGCAAGATTATTAGTTTAATTATTCTAGTACTTGCTATAGTTATAGAAAATCTCTTAGAATCTATTAAGTAGAACTTTAATAGCAGTAAACCTAAGGAAGTTGCTTTAAGTAATAAACTAAACGAAAATCTTTTTAATAAAAGGTTATAACTTAGTTATAACCTTTATTATATATATAGGGTTAACCTCTACTATATAATGCCTATTTTAGCGTATACCTAAATCTATTAACTTATTGCCTAGCTAATATTTTAAGACCTTATTACGCTCTTAATATATTAATACTATTAGCTAGATAAACGGAGCGAGGCCTAAGGGCTTAGTAGCTAAGGGTATGCTACTTAATAGCACTAAGGTAATATAAAAGAAACGTCTATTGCCCTAAGCATTAAAAGACTTTAACTCAAGTTCCCTATTTTATTAGTTTTAAGCATTAGTAACTGCTATAACTGCCTTAAACTTCTAAAGATAACACTTATCTTTAAATAGAATTAAAATAATAATACTCTAGGACGGGGAATAATCCTTTATAACTAGCTTAAGCTTTATAATATAATGCTCGCTTTTCGTATTCGTTTTTTCAACCCCCTCTAGCTAATAACTCTACTAATTTTTATGCTTAGCAAGCTTTAAAAACTACTTCTTTATAGAATCCGTTATAAAAATAATAAATAGCTACTATTTTCAAGCGTTAAAGTCTACTTCGAAGTATTAATATAACTATCCTTCTGAAATTAAAGTTCAATACCTTAAAGTATTATCTATTATAGTAGCTTAATACCTTTAGTATAATAGGCTCGGGCAAGAATTTATTTATTTATAATACTAGGTAAAAAACAATATTTATGCTTTGCTATCTATATATTAAGCAAACTAGTAGAAACTAGGGAAAGAGATATACTAAGCTTCTCTTTAATAAATCGTATAAGACTAGCCACGGCGCAAGGATAATTAAATCTATACTTCCTAAATATTTCTTTATTAAAGGGATATAGAATCTCGGCGTTTAAGTAATCTTCTAAGTTTTAATTAATATACTAATCTAGAAAAGTATAAATTTTAGCGTATATAGTATTAATAATATATTAAATATAATAAATGCAATAAGCTATAGTTATCTTGCCGATTCTTATAATATAGGCGATAATAATAAACCTTACTATACTATAGATTTGCTAGAGAGCATACTATATCTTATATGCTTATATAAAGAGAAGTTTTCGTTTAAAGCTTAAAACCTTAATAATATACTTAGCATCTTAGTTATTAATATCGTAATAAAAGAATAAGCAAACTTCTTGCTAGATTAAGGGTCCTAAGTGCATATATGCCTCTATATTAGCCTAGTCTTCTAATCTAAATATAATAATTAGTATTAAACGTATAAAGAGAGGAGGAGTATAAACTTCTCTTTATTAATATTATATAGATATTTAATATACGCCTCTATAGCCCTATTAAATTCTTCTTTACTATTAAAGTTATCTAATTCCAGTATAGCCTTAATAAGGCTAGAAATAACCTTTATTAGCTTATTTAGATTAAATAGAATGCTATTAAGATGCTTATCTCGCTCTTTAGTAACGTTAAGACTAGTATTTTAATCCTTAATAGTATTAAAGTTAGGATCTCGATTATTAGTTATCTCGAAATTAGTATCTTTATCGTTACTAGTTAAGGGAATCTTTAAGTTAATTAGCAACTTAAGACTTTAATCGTTAAGGTTTCTCTAAGATAAGCATAGCTTAGGAAATCTTAAGTTAATGCATAAAGAATATAGGTTATTCGATAGTAAGGAAGCCTATAAGTATAGTAAGGAAACCCGTAGGCGCTCTATTAAAATAGCAACCGTATAACGACTATAATAGAAAATAGGCTTAATAAGAATAGGATTCTAAAGGTAAAGTATTAGCATAAGCAATTGTTTTATTAAACAAGAAGTATTAAATAATATGCTTTAACGCATTCTAGAAACTTTCGTTAAAGTCAATCTTAAAGTAAGTGTCGCACGCTAGCGTGGTATGTGGTATGATCACGTATATGTTTGAGTGATTAAAGAAGAGCTGGTAAAGAGTAGTTGTACGATTCTGTCTAAAGAGAAAAGGAAATAGATGATCGTATAATCATGGTATATATACACGAGAGAGCACGGGCCATTTGCCCATGTGCTCTCGAGCAAAAGAGTACACGTGAATATCAGGTGACAGGGGCCATATTTTGTGACAGTAAGCGTTATTAAGACCTAATAATAGCGCCTTTAACTTATACTTAAATTCGCATTTCTTAAAATCTAGTAAAAAGCTAAACTCTCTTTAGATAAAGTTATTAACTTTTACTAAAGAGATATAGCTTAGCCGAATCTGCTTTATAAAGATTAAGTTAAAGTTATTATAAAGCATTTAGCTAACTCGAAACTAAATAGATATAGTAAAAGGATCTAAAAGGCTAATGGAAGAATCTAAATAAAGCTTAATAGTAATAAGCTAAGCCTTAAATTTAGCAAAAGATGCAATTTTATAGCTAGAACTACTTTTTTGCAAAGCAACTAGTATAATTATAGAAGATAACGCTATAGCTATAGTTAGAGTTCCTAAGCCTATTTAATAGCTAGATTAGTTAATATTAAAGCCTATAATCTTATAAATATATTTCTATATACTAGTTATAGTAATTTCTATATTGTTATTAGCATTAAAGACTAAAGTCGTTAGCGCTAGGCTAGCTAAGGTTTATAGGGTTAAAAGTAAGCTAGATATTATAAAATGCAAATCAATGCAATATAAAGGAATATAAGCGGTTAGAAATTAAATCTTATTATTATTCTTATTATTGCTATTATTATTACTATTACTATTATTATTATTATTATTATTATTATTATTATTATATATAGGTATTAATATCGGATAGCTAGAGAGACTTATTTAATAAGGGAAGTTTAAGTAAGCTAGTTTTGCATATTTAATTAAACTAGTTTAGCAAAGCAAGTTTAAGAAGACTAGTTTCGAATATCTAATTAAACTAGTTTAGTAAAGCAAGTTTAGGGAAACTAGTTTCGCATATCTAGTAAGACTATTTTAGCGGGGCAAGTTTAAGAGGGCTAGTTTCGCATATCTAATTAAACTAGTTTAGCAAGGCAAGTTTAAAGAGACTAGTTTTGAATATCTAATTAGACTAGTTTAGCAAGGCAAGTTTAAAGAGACTATTTTCGGATATCTAAATAGACTAGTTTAGCGGGGCAAGTTTAGGAAGGCTAGTTTTAAATATCTAATTAAACTAGTTTAGCAAGGCAAGTTTAAAGAGACTATTTTCGGATATCTAGATAGACTAGTTGAGTAAAGCAAGTTTAAGAAAGCTAGTTTCCGAAAGTCTAGAAAAGTTTATTTATAAAGGCTAGTTTAAAAGACTAGTTTAGCGGGGCTAGTTTTTAATATCTAAAAAGATAAGTTTAGCAAGGCGGGTTTAGCAAGGCAAGTTTAAGCTAAAATCTTAAAGTCGCTTTACTTTTATTCTTAATAATTATAGCAATCTTACTACTACTAGCACCCTAAGTTTCTAGCGATTATATACTTGTCTATTCCGCCTTATAGCTTATATTAAGCATCTAAATTAATTATTCCCTTACTTTTAACTTTAAAAAGTAATAACTTATAAACTTATAATTGCAAACTTAACTTACTTTCTACCTCTAGAATTATAGAAGCATTATAGCAAGCGGTATACTAATCCCTCCTAAACTAAATAATTATTACTTATTTATTATAGCATCTACTATAAAAGCAATAGCATCTAATATAGCTTAGCTACTTAACTTTGCACTATAGCCTAAAGATATATAAAGTTAAAAGATATAGTTTATTAACTTAGTATATTAAAACTTTAAACGCTAGAATACTGCTAGCCCCTTAAGCTTAATAGCATTTAAAGATCTAGAGCTAGTAATAAAGATAGTCCTTAATAAGTAGACTTAAGTTTAATAGTTGCGCTAAGTATGCTAAGAGGTTTAAGATGCTTAGGATAAGCAAGATACGAATAAATACGCTTGCCCCAAAGATTATAAGGAGATTAGTAGCCGGACTATAAAGCTACTTATAAGAAGTTCTAAAATAGTATAGAAAGAAGAAGCAATACCTTAGCTAAAGGTAGCTTTAAGATCCCTAAGCCTATGCTTAGTAGCATTATAGAAATAGAAACTAGTAAAAACGAAGCGCGAATAAGATAATAATAATACTTTTATAAAGTTAACTTCCTTAACTAGTTAAATAAAGATATCCTTTATATTAAAATTAGTTACTAGCCTAAGAGATATTAAAAATATAACTAGAACTCTATTAAGGTTTATAGCAAAGAAAATAAAAACGTTATCCTAGATAGCGGGAAAGAAAGTTTTATAAGTAAACTTAAATAAAGAAGATATAGTATTACTATATAAATCTATATAGTAACTATACCTTTACTAGCGGAATATTATTATTCTACTAGATAAATCTATATTCCTAGAGCTAAATTATATTCTAGTAAGAATATCTGCGATTATTAAGTAAAAGTATAAATTTAAGAGCAATATTAATATTTATCCTAAGAATTTAAGTTAAAAGATATTTAAGAAGATTATTAAAAATGCGAATAGTAAGTATATTATAAAAGATAACGATATATATAATATAGAAGATATAGTAAAGTAAATATATAATAATCTAAAGGGAAGTATAATAAAGGAAATAAGAGATCTATATAACTTTAAGTATATTATAAGTGTTTTAGAATAGTACGCGGCTTATAATAGCATAGGCCTGCACTTAATAATAAGATTAACAATAAATAAAGATACTAAATAAAATGCAATTTTATATACTTTACTAAAATATTACTTAAGATTTTATTACTAATATAATAGTTTTTAATATTAGTCGTTAAAATAAGTCCCTTAAAACTAGTCTTTCTTAAAACTAGTCTATCGAAGTAAGTCCCTTAAAACCAGTCTCTCTAAACTAGGCTATTAAAACAAGTCCCTTAAAACAAGTCTCTTTTAAAACCAAGCTATCGAAATAAGTCCTTTAAAACAAGTCTTTCTTAAAACTAGTCTATCGAAGTAAGTCCCTTAAAACCAGTCTCTCTAAACTAGGCTATTAAAACAAGTCCCTTAAAACAAGTCTCTTTTAAAACCAAGCTATCGAAATAAGTCCCTTAAAATAAGTCTTTTAAAACTAGTCTCTCTTAACTACTTATAGAAATAAGTCCCTTAAAACTAGTCTCTTAAAACAAGTCTCTTAA
Source organism: Bryoglossum gracile (assembly GCA_037952635.1). Taxonomy (NCBI): domain Eukaryota; kingdom Fungi; phylum Ascomycota; class Leotiomycetes; order Helotiales; family Bryoglossaceae; genus Bryoglossum; species Bryoglossum gracile. The sequence continues at coordinate 4,337 of JAPZPB010000872.1, read as the reverse complement.
AGCTAATCCCGCAAAACTAGTCTTTCGAAACTAGTCTCTTAAAACTAGTCCGCTAAAACTAGTATCTTGAAACTAAGTCTTTTAAAAGGTTTTAAGTTTTTTAATACTATATCTTTAGATATATTTAAAGGGAGTATAAGTACCTTTTATAAAGTTATAAAGTATATATTAAGTTCCTTTCTTAGCTACTCTTTCTTATCTTTAGACTAGCTTAACTCGAGTTAATTCTTCCTTGCTTAACCCTTAATTATACTATTTATTAATCTTAAGCTATTAATAATTTTATTAGCAACACTTTCCTTTTTAGCTAATATAAGGCTTTTAGCCAATTCTTATAGCTAGGGAATTTATATATGCTTTAAGGTAAGAAATCCTTTTACTAAAGTTCCTTTCTTAAACTGCTTACTCTTTTTCTAGAATGCTTTAAAGAAAATTTAGCCCGCTTATTAGAGCATCTAAATTATTATTAATAAATACTAAGAGATAATAGAAAGGGCAAGTTACTTTTAAACTTAATAAGAAGCTTCCCTTTATCTTTATCTATAAGCTTATATCTTAATTCGAAAAGTCCCTTCTTAAAGTCCTCTTAAAGTTGCTACTAAGTCTATTTATTTCTTTTTTAAATGCAAAGAGTTCTAAGTTTAATCTATAAGACTACTAAGGCTTTCCTTAATATTTTAATTACTTCTTAAAGCTCTTTAATAGATATATTAAGTGGGTTTTAAGCTTTATAAATAGCCTTTTGCTTATTTTATATTTCTTTTAAGTAAAAGAAGGGATCTACCTCGGGCTTAACTCTAGGGTTTCAGATCTTTAGTATCTTAGTAGATTTTAAATTATTTCCTTATTTAGTCTTATTGCAACTTTCTATGCTTAAAACTATTGCCTTATTAGTAGATTTTATACTATTAGTAAGCTTCTTCCTACCTTAACTATTATCGGCATTATTATTAGTAGCTTTATACTTTCGCTTTTAATTAGCCTTATAAGCTTTTTATCTAGCTAATTATAAAGCCCTTCTAATAACTACTCGCCCTTAAGTAATATATAATAATAGTATAGAAGGATACTATAAAAAGAAGCGCATAAAACCTAAAAGTAAAGAAATAAATAAAATAAACAAGTATATGCTATAATTAATTTCTTTTTCCTCTTGCTTAAAATAGCGTTTTTAATTAGCTTGCTTATACGTTTATTTGCTCTTTTTTAACTTCTTTAACTATTATACTTTAACTTCTAACTTTTCTTCTTTATTATTTAATTTTATCGCCTTGCTTTTAACTTCTTTATTCTATCTTTACTATTTTATTGCTTTTTCTATTTAATATTATCTCTATTATTCCTTCTTATCTTAGCGATTCCCTTTTTCCGCATTCTTACTTAATACTCGATTTACTAATATTTAATTTATCCCTTAATAAGTTATAACTATATATATAAGCAAATAACTTTAATATAAAGTAAGTTCTACTTGCTTATATCTTCTTTTATATATATAGCTTAATATATTATAAGGGCAACTAAGTTCTAATTTCGGTTTAACGAATTTTCGAATCGTTAAATACTTCTTTACTTAATAGATTATATTATAAGAGTTAACTTCCTTTCCTTTTTTAAATATTCTAATATAAATATAGATATAAAGTCTCTTAACTCTAGCTTGCTAGTAGCACCGAATTATTAGTATTAAGTTATTAATCGTTGTCTCTAGAAAGTAGTCCCTTTTTCCTTCTTAATTACTTAGATAAGCTAATATTTCTATTTTCAATTTGCATAGCACTTATTTCTTTAGTATTAGAAAGTTATTAATTATTAGCTTTATTAATTATTAGCTTCTTAGAAGATACCCTCCCTTTTTAATAAGCATAGGCTAATATTTCTAAGGTTTTCGCCCTTATTATCAACTCGAATAAGCGCTAATCTATCGAATATGCACTTAAGTAAGTAAGTGAAAATAAGGTTTATATAGCTAGCAAGGCTAAAGGTTCCGCGTTGCAAGCTTAGTGCCTCGCCCGCTTATTATCTATTTTTCTTACTTAATACTATAATGTATACTACTAATTAAAATAAGTTCTAAATAGCCTCCTTTTTCTGGACCTAGAATAGACTTAAGCTCTTCCTTAACTAGGACTCTAGAACCACTAGACCTAGAATAGACTTAAGCTTCTCCTTAACTAAGACTCTAGAGCTACTAGACCTAGAATTCTAGACTAGACTAGACTGAAAAACCGGGGCTTATACCCTAAATAAACTAAACTTATACTATATTTATCTATCGTTAACTATACCTATTATTAACTTGTAAAGAGAGACCCGATTATAGTAGGCGATTTAATAATACTATAAATAATAAAAGCACTTATATAAAACTCTAGGCCCTATTTAAAGCAACCTTTAGTTTCTTAACGGCACTAGTCTACGAGAACTATTAAGGCCCCTAGAAACTAGGCCGATAGCTTATATTTCCTTAGGTATAAGATAAGCTTAAATAAAGTAATACCTATTTGCAACCCTTAATATGCTAATAACTAGAACCTTATCTTTTAAATAACCGTTAAGCTCTCCTTATAAGCTTCTATGCCTTCCTATTTAGAGTCGAAATTTAATTAGTTAAATAGTCGATATAGTGCCAACCGTCGCTAAGGCTATTAGGGGGAGCATATTGATTATTAGGAATTTAGGGGCTTTAAACGCTAAACCTCCTTACTTTGCAGGTATCTAGGCTATAGCTACTGCCTTTATCTAAGAAGCGGGGTATATAAATTATGCGCGTCCTAGCTTATAGGTAGAGATCGGAACCCTTATTAGGGACTAAGCGGCTTTAATAGCTCTCGACTTATAGCGCCTATTTTGTTCCTCGGAATTTAAGGATATAAAGAGAGTTTACTATTATTAAACTAAAGGGGATTAGCACCTTAATTAACTTGTCTTCGGATAGGGAGTATAGCGTATACTGCCTTGAGGCTAAGAATATACTTCGCTTATAAGGTTCTTCTAGGCTTTGAAATCGAACTTATATCGCTAGAATAAACGTCTAGGCTTACCTAGCGTTTAATTTAGCAATAACTTAAACTTATTATTACCGAAATTGCCCTAGAACCTATAATTATCCACTATAATTAGCTATTATAAGTAATTATTATAATTAATAGATTAAGGTATATATATATGCTAAATATATAGTATGCTACTATTTTAGTAGACTAGTTTATATTAGACTAGTTTATATTAGACTAGTTTATATTAGACTAGTTTATATTAGATCGATTTATATTAGACTAGTTTATATTAGACCGGTTTATATTAAACCGTTTTATATTAGACTAGGTCTATCCTTAAATCGGATTATAGGACTAAACTAAACTAGTCTCTTAAAACTAGTCTATCGAAATAAGTCCCTTAAAACAAGTCTCTCTTAAGACCGGTTTATATTAGACCGGTTTAGTAGACTGTATATACCGAATATATAGCGTGCTACTATTTTAGTAAACCGGTTTATATTAGACCGGTTTAGTAGACCGGTTCAATAGACTAGTTTAATAGACCGGTTTATATTAGACCGGTTTCGTAGACCGGTTTAGGTTAAACCGGTTTGGGTGCTGACTAATAAAAATTCCTATATTTATAATATTATATTATAAAAGATTAAGGGACTTTTTAATAGTGCCAATAGCACCTTGTTGGCAATTGATTGATAGATAATTGGCGCTATACGTATAAATTACAATTTGAAAAATGCTTGATAGAAATTTTTTTGCAGATATAATAGCAATGACTATAACTTATTCTTAAATAAGTTAGTAAGCGCTATAATTTGCAAGGGATATTTATCTATAATAATAGTTAATAGTAATGCTAATATACTTGAAATTAATAGATTCGAAGTTTAAGTATATATATTAGTCGATTAAGTAAATATATAAAGCTACTTTTGCTAAAATAGTCTAAGGTTAAGCATAATTGCCTTTTATTAATAAAGAAAGATATTAATATATAATAAAATTCTATATATAATATAATTTTGCGCGCAATGCGACTAAGGGTATCGCTTAAAGCATATATAGAGGAGCAAATGCAAAGGGATGCGATATTTAAAAGGTTTAATATAAATCTAACTAATTAGAAGATGCTAAGTTATCTTATTGTTCTTTTAAAGCTATTTATAAAATATATAACCTTACTTAGTTCTATAACTAGACTAATCGGACTAGACCGAAATTCGAGACCAGACTGGACTAGACCGGTTTTTAGTCCGCAAAATAATAAAATAGTCCGCAAAATAATAAAATAGTCCGCAAAAAATTATTTCGGTCTGCAAAAAGAGGTTCGGTCTAGTC
>JAPZPB010000871.1:0-12242 GCA_037952635.1 Bryoglossum gracile | reverse complement strand
TTTGCTACTAAGTTAAAGCTAAAGAAAAGCAAGCTTTATATATTTTTGATATTATCTATTTGTTTAATGCTATAATCTAATTTGCTAAATATATAAGATTATTTTCCAATTCTAACCATCTATTTAAAAGGCAAGACTTCGTTAGCGGACTCAACGGGAAGATCCTTTATAAGTAGGCCGTTATTTATTAAGGCCTAGTATAAAGCATCCGCAGCTTTAAGTCTTGCTATAATTCTATTACCTAGCTCTTCTAGCCTCGAATAAATTCTCTCGAAAAGGACTTTACGATTAGATATTATTAGTATCTCTAACTAGTACATCGCGTTTAAGATAGCATATAGCATAACACTAAAGTGCTCTAGATCGCCCTCGAATATATTAACTAGTTTAGTCTAAATAGATGCTCTCTTTGCCCGTTATAAAATATGTTTCTAGCTAGCGCGATTAGTAATCTTAAGTTTATCTATTACCTTCCAAATAGTAGCTTTAGGAATAGGGCCACGTTTATATAGCCTCCTATTAAAACCCTTTATTACTGCCTAGAATTAACGAGAAAACTTATAGTAGATATACTATTATTTTAAAGCCCGCTTCTTTATCTTAATTATAAGCTACAACTTTGCAAGCTTTAAGCCCTCTATTGCTATATTCTAGTATTATTTTTGCATAGCATATTCTATTACTATAGCCTCTCTTAGCATATTAAGCATCGTTGCCTCCCTTGCAAATATAGAAGCAATATATTCGGGACTATTTTTCTTGTCTCCTTTAAAATCACTAGAATCAGAAACCGGGGTTTATAGTACAAATAGCTTTAACTAATTATTATTATTATAATCGTTAGGTTTCGCAGATAAAATCACGCAATTACTATCGTCTCTATTACTATCCTTAGTAACTTATTATAGGGGTTTTTTGGTGTTTATCTCTTTTACTCTAAGCTCTTAATACTAAATTTCCGAAGGGTTAAGGCTTAAAGCAAGGAGCTCGGCAAGGACTCTTTCCCTAAGCAATAGAAGTAAACCATTGCTCTTAGTCTAAGTAAAATATAGCCGCTTAGCAATTAAGAGACAAATACTTATCAAAACAAAAAGGCTATAATCTAAGCCGTTTTTCTGCTCTAGATTATATAAGGGAATCAGCTCCTTTATCTTCTTGTTATAGAACCACTTATAAACCCAGGCCGATAAAGCTACTAGCGGTTTATCGCTAATGCTATTATAATAGGTTTAACGCAAATCGTCTTTCTTATTCTTTATTATTATAATAGCGAAACTCCAGTAAGAATTCTTTTAATTAAATAGGAGGTAGATTATATATATACTAGTATTAATAAGCTTCATAAACTATCTATATAGCTAATCGTGCATTTCCGTGGTAAAGGTCTGCACAATTCTATAATTCGGAGATATAATAAACTATTAAAAGAGTTTTAAATATACATTAATAATCTCGTTATTAAGCTACTCGCTAAGTTTCAAGCGCTAGAGGGACTTTTCTAGCTTTGCCCAGTATCTAAGTTTATAAAGTCTAGTAACGATAATCGAACTTATATATACTTTTTTAGTCCAACCTCCCTTAATCTTACAAACTATAATTTCAATAACAACTTCGCTTAATCTTTTTAACATTTCAATAATCTAATAGTCTAGCAATTTTGAAAGGATATCTGGACTCTTAAGTAATGCAGCACTTAGTGCTAATAATAGTTTATTAGCTGCCATCCACTCGAGCATAGCTTTGTTACTGCATAAGCTAGTAATTTGGGATCGCTTTATAAAAGCAAAAATCAACTTGCTATTTTCTTTAATATTAAGGATCTTTAACTTATTCTTATATTACTAAAAGATTTTAGAAAGAGAATCGGTATCTAACTTAGCTAAAGCTCGATTTAGTGCAGCTCCGGGCAACCTTGCAATAAAAAGTAGCTTGCATCTCTATTATAGATCTTATATCTAGCTATCGCTTAAAACAAGAGGGATATTTAGCTACCAAGTTAATACGTGCATCGCCACCATTTTGCAGTCTCCTTTAATAACAAAGTTAAAGCAATCAAGATCCCGGGTTAAGGCCTTAAAGTTAATCTAGATAGCAATCCTACTACTCTAACGAACTGCGGTGCATATATCCTTCGCTAACTTTTTCGCTAAGTCTACTTTAAGAGTAGTGCCTACTACGATAACTATATCGAGCTTCTTTCGCAAGTCTACTATTTAGACCCTGCTAATAGCGTCTGCATCTAGATAGTCCCAATCATTATATAGCCAGACTCTAGGTCTCAAGACAGGACGTAATAATAACCGCTCTCGTACCTTGCACTCAGCATAGCACGGTAATTGTAAGGGTTGCTTAGGTTTGGGTAAGGGGAAAAGGGCTAGGTTAAAGCAAGACAAGTGTTTAGGATTTCTTTAATACTTAATAGTGCTTAAGTCTCTATAGAGCTAAATTGTTTTTAGCTATAGCGCCTTTACTAGTAAAGGAATTAGAGTATTTAGTGCTACTAATTTTATATCAAGTCTATTAATATTTTAAGTATATAGCCGATATAGGCGACCCTCTTTAGCAATAGCCTTTAGCACGCGATAAAATTAAGTTAAGCTTACAGCCTGCATATAATAATATATATTGCATATCGTTTTGTTTAGTTATACTATATTATTATCTATATTATATATATTTATGCTAAATATTATCTTGCTCCCTACTAGCATAGCGTTAAAGGTAGGGACTTTATAGCTTAGTAAATAAAACGACGTAAGGAGGACTACCTACTTCTAGCAGCTGCCGAGATGCCTGCTCCCGCTATAACAACGATTTTCTTCTTCTCGCATATTATATTAATTAATAGATATAGCTGCAAATACGCAATATAGTCTGGCAAAGAAGCCAGTTTAATTCGCTTTGCTATATTAAGTAATACGATTATATTTAGTAAAGAAGTTTATAAACATTTCCTATAGATAAGATTTGCATAGTCCGGCCCTTTTAATTGCTAATTAAGTATGCTATATCTAAAAGCCTCCTATTCTAGCGCCTAGAAGTCAGGTTTTAGCTTCTTCCAAAGCAATTCACTTTTCTTAAGATCTGCTCTTATAATTTAAAATATTATTTATTCGATACTATAGAATAAAACTAGTCTAAAAGTTAATAATCTAGCTCCTTTAAAGTAATATCTTTATTAAGAGAAGTCTATAAGATAGACCTAAGCTTATCTCGAATCTTCGATAATATAAATACTTAAATTATTAGCATAAGATAAAATTCTTAATATACAATAGTTTTACTTATTATAAGCATTCTAGGTATACTTATATATACGGGCAAGGCTTTAGACTTATAAATTAGTGCTCCTCTTAACTATTCTAAAGCAACCTATCTTTGTGCTCTTTCTATTTCCGCTGCCCTCTTATCCTTTATCTTTCTTATAGCTTCGTTCTCTTATATCTTCCTTTTATTAATCTCGTTAATCTTAGCTTTTAACACGTACTCTATATTAAGTAGAATTTCTAGAATCTTTGCTTAGCTTAAAAGCTATTCAAGTTCCCTCTAGTTTATATAAAGCGTAATTAAAAGGCCCTAGCAATATTAGGAAGAACTAGCCTAATTAACGCTATAACTTATATAATTATCCCCTAACTTTTAATCTTTTATCAAAGCCTAATCAAGTAGCAGATATACTGCTTTATAAAGCGCTATATAAACCCTTAAGTAAAGGCAAGCTACTTAAGATAAGATAGACTTACCGAAGTCTTTATACTCTTAGAATAAATAGATTCGGCGTGCTCGAACTTCACGAGCAAGAGTGCTTTAAACTAGTCGTTCTAAAAGTAGCAATTATACTATAATACTATAGCTACTTGCAACTATAATAATATACTTATAGTTTTCTATTAGTATAATAGTGCTATGCGGCCTAGTAAATAGCACCCGGCCTAGTCCTCCGCTTTATCTACTTATAGTTATCGCGCAAGACTAAAGAATCTTAGTCTATCTATGCCAAGGCTTAATTATAAGCTCTAGTTTCGTTTGCCGCTTGCTAGTCTAAAAGGCGACTATAAATAGATAAGTCTATATAAAGATCCAGGGATATATGCTAAGCGATAAGAGATATAAATTAATATATTATCTAGCTTTTATACTTAAAGATTCTTATAGAATTATCGTTAATTATATAGGGCTATTTTTATCTTCACCCTAGTATCTAAAGACCTCTTCAACTCTAGGCAACCTTCTATTTTTAGCATATGCAACGATTCCATTATAATAAAGTAAGAGGACTTCTTTATACGCGGAAGTAGTTATAAAGATCCCTAAGGAGATATAAAAGTATAACCGAGGGAATAGCGCTAACGGGATATATAGTAGAGCAGATATAGCTATAATAGCTACTAGTAGTTAATATAAGCGAAGAAAGATCTCGTAAAACTATTTATAGAGCAGAGTCTATAACTAGAATAGTATAATTATTAAACTAAGAGATAATCTACTCTATAAAATATTAGTCTATATAAGAATATAATAGCAATAAGAATACTTACTACTACCGCAGAAAGGTTTGCAATACTATATAAGGAGAATGCTATATAAAAGAAGATTATTGCAAGCATATAGAATAATACTAGGCCGAAGGATATTAGCCTAATAGACTAATGCATTAACCAAAATATACTTAGGGAGATACTAAGAATATTAGCAAGAAATCCTAGATATAAGCCTAAGAAGAGTAGAATTATATTAATTAATAAAAGATGCCTAGCTCGTATACTAGCTTTTGCAATGCTAGAGACTTAGAAGCTAAAGCAGAAAGAGTTGCTAGCAATATATATAAGCTAAATTATTATATCTATATATATCCACGGGCCTACGAATCGATAGCGGTGAATAAGGTAAGGGTATTTCAGGTACCTTAAAGCTTGTTAGAGGAATAGTGGTATAGAGAAGGTAAGATATAGAAGCCAAGGAAGGAGGTTAATAAGGAGATGGAGGAAGAGGACGCCACTTAAGGCGATGGCATATACTAGGGTGATTTCTATGATAAGATGATAAGCGTGGTGATTGATTGATAGATAGTAGGCATATTAAGGTTTTATATCTAACTTTTGAGATTGAGGAGCCGAAATTGGCACCTTTTCTATTACGCTAGAAACAACAAAGCCAATATCAGCTGTTTATAAATGTTTACGCAAATTCCTACTTGTTTCAAGTTCTATGTAATTACTACTTCAGAATGATTAAAGAGTAAGCAGAAGCAATAGAATATCTTATCGAGATATAGTAAGCGCAAGAAATATCTATCCAAGGGAATACAATTAGTGATTAAAGGCAAATAAGCCCAAGAAAATATCTATCCAAGGAAATACAATTAGTAATTAAAGGCAAATAAGCCCAAGGAAATAAAGAAACAAAACCCAATACAAGTGTCAATCTAGTAACAATTAAACACGAATAACCATAAATCAGAGCTTCGAGTCTCTCTTGGCCGCCTGTTTCTGTGCTTCTAAGTAGGCTTCAAACGCCTGGATCATCCTTCCTTCTTGTACCGGTGTCAATTCGTCGCCCTTCTTGACTTTATTCCGCGTTCGCCATAGTTTCTTAAAATTTTCAAGCTGCTGCTCATCATCGTCATCGTCATTATTCTCTTCCTTTTTCTCTTCCTCCTTCTTCTCTTCTTTTTTCTTCTCCTCATCTTCCTTCTTTTTCTTCTCCTCCTCTTCCTTCTTCTTCTTCTCCTCTTCCTCCTTCTTCTTCTCTTCCTCTTCCTCTGCTTCTAGTGTTTGTGTGTATTCTCGGTCTGATTGACTTCCAGCCCGCGGGAATTCAAATGGAGACATACTCCGTGGTTCTGAAGAGTTCTTTCCTCTAGCATTTCTATATGCTTGTTCGCGCTTTATAGCAACAGTTACCAAGAAATTATCCGCAATAACCTGCTTCTTCCAGAGTGTACGACAACATGACCTGCTTTCCCAAGACGAGAAACGCTCTTCGGTTTCACCTTCTAGAACAAATCTATCCTTCTATTCGATATATATCTGCATATCTAGCTGCTTTGGAATAGGTTTTCCTTCTTTCTTTAGAGCATCTCGTTTAGCGCCCGAAATCGCTGGAATAAGCTTGACCAAGTCTTCTGGATCTCCTTTATATCCGGGTGGGACCTTAATTGCGATTCGAGGGAAAACTAGTTGCATATCTTCCACACTCTATTTTTTTCCGTTTTTGGGATTCACTTTGCCCGCACGTCTCCATTTTATAAGGTTCGGAGTCGAGTCTGGAATTAGGATATCGTTTCTAATTCTATAGATATGATCTTTTAAGAACTCGTAATCTACAACGATGGCTGGCTTCCCAAACCCATTTTTGTAGCAAAGTATAGCTTGTGTGTTTCTTAATTGGGAGTCTTGCTTCAAGTTGAAATGTGGGTCCCCAAGGCGTAATCCTTTTATGAGTTTTTCCAAAAATTCAGGTGTTTCTTCGGTTTCTTCGATAGAGTCTCGAGGGTTATCAGGGTCGTCCTCGTTATTAACATCCATGTCGCTGTACTCGTCCTCCTTTTCGGCGTCCTCTTCCTCTTGCTTGAACTTTGCCTCTTTCGCTTCTGCGTCTTCTGCCGCCTTCTCATCATCTTGAAGCTTATTCGTAATTGTATTAATCTCTATTCTTATTCTCTTTGCTTCTTCTTCTTCTGCATTTTCGATTTCCTTTTCTAATTTCTCCTTCTTAGCCTTGGCTTGTGCAATCTTCTCTCTTCTCTCACGGAGCGACTCCCGCGCCTTGACCCGCCCGTTATTGGCCGTTTTCTTTTTCTCATCTTTTTTAGCCTTCTTGAGTGGATTTACTCTTCTTTCTGTCTTCTTGTTTTTTGTACCTTTTGCCATCTTATAAGAATAAAGATTTGTTTCAGAGAGATATAGAATAGATGTTTGTTTGAGAGCAATATAGAATGAGACTTCGTTTCTGCGTGATATAAAGTGAATGAATTGAAATACCTTTAGACTTTGGAAACACATGGTCTTCTTATAAGTCTTGCAATAAGCCAATTTTGGCTTTCTCTGGTAGGCAATTCTAGCTCTCTATTGTATGCCAGTTTTGGTTCTCTATAAAGAGAGCGAGGGAAGTGCTCCGCGTAGAGGCTAACTCAATGTCTTGTTATTAACAATGGTTATAAATCGTGCTCTACTTTTAGTTATCTTGTTTAGTTACGGCTTTGCTCAATCTGATACTGCTAAGAGCTATACAAGATTATAAGCAGAAGCAATGGTAGAAATCCAATACGATAGTCAAGTTAGCTCTAGAATTATTCTAATAATAAGCAACCCTACGTCTTATAGCAAATTTATTCACTTAGATCTAAGTAGGACTCTCTTAGATTCAATTACTATAACCTTGGCGGTATTAACGATAATATTAAGTGCAACTTCCTCGATGTCGGCTCCTCTATTCAAAACTCCACTATTATTTAGGGTTAGTCGAACGCAGATAATTAACGCTATATCCCCTGGCTAATACTACTTCCCTATAAATACAGGGTCTTCCCAAATAGTAACTAGTGCCACAACTACTTAAATTCTACCGGAGCATAGTAATTCTATAACCTCCCTAAGTAGCGTTGTGGCTAGATTAAGCACTCGTCCTAGTGCATCTTAGTCTTATATATTCTTTTAGGCCGCAGTCGCAGAAATTATAATAAGTTTTCTTTAAATTAAGCATTTAGATAGTAGTATTAGATAGAAAGAATTATCTTATTAATATTCTCTAGTGCTTATATAAGTGAATTAATACTCGGTTCTATAACTACCCCTCTTTCTAGCGTAAACGATAACCTAACGCTATCTTTGCTAATATATAAGCGCTTAGATAGTAATAGCGCGTCGGACCGATAAAAACTCTATTCTAAGGTATATAAATCTTGCCGCGCTAATGCGGCCTTGCCAGATATGGCTTTCGCCTTAGATCCAAATCTAATGCACTTATAAAGCATTTTCGAAGTCTTCCTTTAAAGAAATAATATATAAAGAGGGCATAATTAGTTTATATAAACTCTAATGCAATCTTCGAGTTCTATTAAATATTAGGTATCCACGGTAGCGTTAATATTATCTAGATTAAGATAATTAAGTAATAGTTAAGAGTATAAGTAAATACTAAATCACTTCTTAATAGCCTGAAATTTAAAAAAGAGTACTGCAATAAGAGGGATAGAAACGGCTTTTTTGTATATTTGCAACCTAGTTATATCTAATTAAAGGTTTAAAAGTAAAGTTAGATCTAGATTTCGCAAGATTATCTAGAAGCATTAAATACTAGAGAAGCCGAAAATAGACCTTAGTTCGGGAACGGCTTTAGTAGGTTAATGCTGCTTTTAGATTAGCGGCTCGAAGAACTTCTTAACTCTTTGATAAGTAATATATAGACTATCGTTTAGTTATTTAATATGCTAATTTAATAGAAGTACTTTATCCTATAAGTCGACACTAATTAGTAATGTTGCACTCTTTAAAAGACGTCCTCTAATTATTGATATTTTATGCCCTAGCCTTTAACTTTTACTAAGTCTTAGCAATTACCTTTCCTCGGGCTTCGGAAACATCTTTAGTCTCTAAGTACAAAAATTTAGCTTATTTCGTTAATTAGTATATCCGCATATCTATATTAAACTATCTACTAATCGATAACAAGGCTATCTATAGATAAAACTTCTAGCTATAGCAACTTCTAGCTTCGGAGTTAACCTATGTTCTTTACGCCTTTGCAAATGTTTAATTAAATAGAATTATATTAGTTACTATTTCCTAATATATACAACTATTTAGCTACTAACAAGCTTTCAAGTATCTCTCTAATAGTTACGCCAATCTTAAGAAGCATTATTTTACCGACTCCTAGAATAATATAAGCAAAAATATCTTTAGTTGCTTTAAATAACTCTATATCCTTAAGAAATATAACCGATATATAAAAGTTTTGCTAAGCATTAGTAGCTAGACTTACTCCACAAATTTCCCTATAGCAGCTAGAACTGCTAAAAGTCAAGCTCGATTTGCTTCTATTATTATTATATTCCTAGGGAACCTAAGTCTAGATAGAATTAATATCGACTAGGAATATCTAGCTAATAATATAGATGCTTTAAACTTTATGCTCTTCCTAGCTATAATATGCTCTGCTCTAGATATTTATGCGGTATAGCATGCACTTAGATACTACTTTCTTCTTAGTGTTGCTAGTCTTACTAGACTAGCGACTTATAATATCTTGCACTTATATAAGATAAATAAGTATATCGATATTTAGTATCTTATAGCATATAACTATGCTAAGTCTTAGAGTAATTTAATAAGTTATAGTGCGAATCTCTACCCTAGTTTATCTAATCCGAAAACTACCCCTTTTTTAACCGAGAGGGCTATTATAGACTATATAGTAGCTAGAATTCCTGCTAATAAGATTATGATCGGAATTCCATTATATAGATGCTCTTTTAAAGGTACTATAAGTCTAGGGCAATCCTTCTTAGGTATTAAGTCTAAGACTTAGGAGAATGGAGCGTAAGACTATAAGGTACTTCTAAAAGCTAATGCAACTGAATATTTTGACTCCGAAATTAGGGCATTATATAGCTATAACGTCTCTACTAAGGAGCTTATTAGCTACGATAATATAGCTAAAGTGAAACTTAAAGCTACGTATATTAAGAATAAGGGTCTCGATAGGGCTATATACTAAGAGAGCAGTGCAGATAAAAGCCAGACGCAGAGTTTAATTAGGGCGATTGCCAAGAGCCTTAAAACTTTAGATTAGAGTTGGAATTAGTTAAATTATCTAGCGAGTTAATATAAAAATTTAGTAGCTAGGATGCTAGACAAGTAAAAGTATAGGAGCTAGGTGTTATTTATTTAGCATAATATAAAGAATTTCGACTAGTTAATTATTAAGTCTAAAGTTGTCGAAAAAGAACTCTATGGGCATCTGTTAGCATCTTTATACTACAAAATACTAACATTTTCAAAGATATCACTCTTATATTATAAAACTTCAAGCGACTAACTATAAAAAGTATTGCTATCTAGAAGGGATTTGTTTATAGAGTTGATAGCAAACGCTACCTAAGCTAATTTTGGCTACTATATCGTGTTATTAATATCTATCTACTCTATATATACTTTAGATATTTAGGATAATATATAATCTAGACTTTTAAGATTAATTAAATAGTATTATTAAAACCTATTTCTAGAAGCATGCTAGTTCTAAAATCACCTCGCTTAGGTTAAGGGCTAATTCGGCTACCGCGCTACTTCTAACTAGTGCGTTTTCTATACTTTATATACTACTAACCCTAATAGCAAGAACTAGTGGGTCCCTAGTAAAGACTATACCTAAATAATCCTCTTTAAAAGGGTTTACGTTATTATAAGAAAACGTATATCCCTTTCTATTAAACTTATACTTATATATAATGCGGCTAAAATAGTTTGTTAATAATATGCTATAGTAAGAACTAGAAAATAAGCTTAGTTAGACTTTATTGCTATTAACTAGAAAAGTCGATCGGTTAAATGCAGCGCAAAGGCATGGTATAATAGCTTTATAAATATCGTTATCTAAAGCTAGTATCTTAAAAGGCCCGGTGTTATAGCCAAAGATATTAAATGCTATAAGCTTAGTATAACTGCGATTATTACTAGCGCATTAAAGAACGTTGCCTAAAACTTAATATTAAACTTTACCTGTTAATATCTAGGTATTAATAGTAAGTGGCATAAAGGTATAAGTTAGCTAGACTTAGTTAATATATTTAGTCTAATAAGAGTCGAAGGCTTTAAGATTCGAGTTAATATACTTAATTAGGGCAACTACCCTTAAAGCAATCCTAGTGTTACTTATTTAGTAAAGCTTATCCCAGGGCTAGCTATCCTTATTCGCTTATGCATATAAGTTATTGCAAATATCTGCGATAGCATTTGCAGTTAGCCTTGCAGTAGATTAAATAGTTCCTGTTCTACTAGTGAGGGTTATGCCTAGAGGTAGGCTAATAAAGTCGACATAGCTAATATTAGCCTAGATACTACTTATATTATATATAAATTCGACGAAACCCTAGCTAACTATTACGCTAAGATTAGTAGGGTTAAAGGGTAAAGGTTTAATTAAGGAATTATCCCTATTAATATAAAACTAGAGTTCCTTTATAGCGATATAGATATAAGCAGATAAAATATAAGCGGGTAGATTAATTAAAAATATAAATCCTAGGGCTCCTAAGGGAAGCTTAATATCTTGCGTAACTTTAATAAGAGCCGCGGCACCCTTTGCATCTAGTTAATAAAAAGCGCTATCTAATTATAGAATAATAACTTAGTTATTAATATCTTTCCTAACAATGTAAGCATATATACTATTTGCTAAATTATTATATAAAGATAATAAGAGGATTCTATTAGTAGTAGCTATGTCCGGACTATTTATTTTAGCAATAGTATCTCTTTTATAGCTTTAGCATATACTTCTTTTTAATCCGTTTTCGATAAGCCCGTCTTGATAGAAGGGTGCTAGGCGAGAGAGGGCTTTATACCAATATAGAGACCGGAAGTTTATATTTATCTAGAAGAAAGTCTAAATCGCGTTGCTTAAAGAAGGTAGCTATCCCTATAAATAAGAATGCTATAACTTTAAATATATGCATTTTAAATATCTTAATAGATATAATAAGAGAACCTAAATCTAAGAAAGCTAAAGAGGGAAAAATGCTCTTAGCATTTATTTGCTAGTAGGTCTCTTTTCTAAGATTCTATTTTCCAAAATCGCAACTGCGCTAAATTCGCTAGCCAGAAACGGCCGAGAAATAGTTGCATAGACGAGCACTTTATATGCAAGCGAGATATAGTTCTAAAAATGGATTACTTTATTATAAAGGAGTAAAACCGGGATCCCCTTAATAGCAATAGCTAACGGTAGTTAGCTCTAGGATAAGCAACTTTATTCGTGCGACTTCTATATAAGATAGCTTAAAACATTTTAATCTATATATCTATTCCGTAACACTATCTTGCTAGAAAAGCATCACCTCCCTATTAATGCGAACTATAGCTACTAGATTATCCTTAACAATAGCGCTTATTGCTAGAATCCTTTATACTATAGTAGGCTGGCCCACGATTAATTATAATGCAATTGTTTAGCTAAATCTACTACTTATAATGCGATGCGATTATTTAAACTTTAGCGTGATTAAATTATATTATAAT
>JAPZPB010000870.1:0-12263 GCA_037952635.1 Bryoglossum gracile | reverse complement strand
AGACTACTTTAGATAGTATAATCTATAGATTATTATATATATTATAGTAGATTTAGGCTGGCAAAGTCGAACTCTCAGCCTATACAAGGCGCCGGCTACGAACCTTTAATTGCAATAGTATTAGAGAGCTGATAAGAGAAGCGCATTTGGGGCTATTTTGATAGCAATTGGGGTGGTTTTGGGTGGGATTTGGGCCCTCGCTTATAACGAAAATTTTCATTAACCCCCAATTTTCGATTTTCGATTTTCGACTTTAATATAATATTACCGCTAGCAAGGGTATTACTAGTATTCTTTTATAGCTTTTATAATCTAAGCGCTTAGAAGCTATAATCTGCGCGCTTAGGAAAAGCTTATAATAGCATTGCCTTATATAGTGCTTACTATAGATCTATAACGACTAACCCTTCGTTATATACCTTATATTTATATACCTTCTTAAGAGTAGCCGCCCTATATCTTATAGAAACTGCTACTATAAAATTAGTATCTATATCTTAACTCTAATCCTCTTGCTTTTATACTCTTATTAACCTTGTTATCTACTTTCCTTCGGTTTCTATACCCTCTTGCTAAACGTATTACCCCGGGGCATACTTATATAAGCTTAAGATAGCTATAACTATAAAGAAAACGATAGAAAGAAATTTAGAAAGGGAATAGCGGGGCTATAAGGCTAGTAGTAGGGTTTAGGGGAGTAGTAAAGGAGGAAGGGAGGGGGAGAGAGAGATACGGGAAGCTTTTAAGTTATAGGAGCATTGCTCCTACTATTTACTATTAATAGGGGAAGGTTTTTAGAAAGGGTATATTAAGGCTACTAGTCTCTTAATCGGCTAGTATAGTCCCTTTAGGGTATATTAACGCTCTTGCTTGCTTTTATTTTTACTCCCGCGAATTAAAAATTAGTTTCCACGTTTTGCGTGTGATCAGACCCGCGAAGCTCTCTTAGAGAGCCTAGCCATCCTATATAGTCTTTGACTAATATAGGATATAAAAAGGCAAATCAATCTATAGTAGATTTAAGACTAGATTAGAGTAGGATATACCGCTACGAAGCTTAGATATACCGCTACGAAGCTTAGACATACTTATTAGATAAGAAAAGAAAGGCTAGTATAGAAATAAGAGCATTTAAAGTAAATCTAAGAGGATATATTAGATACTTAGTTAGCTATATAGCTTCTAATATATATAGGATCTAAGTTCTTATGCTTAATAAAGTAATAATTACTAGGAATATAACGTTTAACAAGGATTTGCTGTATCTTCTAAAGCAGGAATAGGAGCTTAGCTAAGCTCTTAAGATTATATAGATAATCGTTAAAGATATCTAAATTACGGAAATAAAGCCCTAAAACGTTAAGCAAATTGTCGAGAACGTCGACTCTTAAAAGGATAACCCTATTAGCGAAATAGAGGTTGCTAAGCTTATAAGGGGTATTCCGGAAGCTCCCGAGGCTTAAAGCTCGGGGGTAAAGGCATCCTACGATTAATAAATAGGACTTTTATCCCTAGAAGCAACTCTAGAACTTATAAGCTTCGCAAGTAATAAGGGAGGGGAAAACTAGGGCATTATAGCCTAAGGAGAGGACTTATCGGAGCGCTAGGAGTAAGCTATATATCTATAGAAGCTTATAGATAGATATACTTCGATTAACTAAGTATATAGTTAAAATATAAATCTAGGAAAGGGAACTTAGTATAATAACTTATTAAAACGCTAAGAGTATACTATAACTTTATAAGAGCTTATATATAAGCTATTAATACTAGAAGATACAATTATAGTAAATATAGATGCTATAATTATATATTAAGAAGATACGATTATAGTAGATACTAGTACTATAATTATATAACTAGAAACTGCTTAGCCTAAGCGCTAAAGAAATAGAAAAAAGCATCCTCTAGCCTTTTATTAAAGCAAGAGGAATAGGGGCAAAAGCTTAGAGGGCTATAGTAAATAGGCAGGGAGCTACGTAGTACTTATACTAGATAGTAATAGAGATTAGCTTAAAGACTTCTTAATAACTTTCTAGCTAATGCTAAGAGCGTTAAATAATAATAAGAAGCATAGAATAGTGCATGCTATAATAGCGGCTTTAGTTCTATAAAATAGGGTATCGAGGAATGCTAAACTTAAGAAAGAGCTTTTTATAATGCTTAAAATATATAATAATAATCTTTCGAAGGCTTTAAAGAAGTGGAAGGATCTTAAGAATTACGCTCTTAGAGAGTAGTTTAAGGAGGATATAGAGCAAAAGATAGCTAACTTAGAAGCTCGAAATTATTAGCAAGTAATATTAAGCATAAAAGCTATAGTTATACTAATCTTACTTAAGTAGGTATTTATATATAAAGTAAACTTAGATAGCTACTTAATTAGATATAAAGCTTGTATTATAGTAAAGGGAAACCTTTAAGATAATAATACGCTTTGCTTAACTTATGCTATTATGCTTGCTAGAAGGTCCTTTAAAGTAGCGTATGCAATAGCAGCCTATTTTAACCTAGAAATAAAGCAATTCGATATAGTAAACGCGTTTATAAATGCATACTATAGCAAGAAGAGCGCGCTAGTGGTTTGCTACTTATTAGATAGCTTTAAGTTATAAGAGAAAGTATATATAGAGATCGATTAAGCTTTATATAAGCTATAAGACTTACTAGCACTATAGTATAATAAGTTCTTATTAACGCTCCCTAAGCTTAGCCTAGTTATAAGCAAGAAAGAGCTATGCCTATTTATTAACAAGTAGTATAAGATTATTATTATATTCTTTATTAATAATATTATTATACTTTATTACTAGGATAATAAACGGGAAGCTTAAAAGATAATTAAAGAGATAAAAGGAGTATACAAACTATATAAGCTTAGTAACTTAAAGTAATTCCTTAAAATATATATTATTTAAGATTAAGCAGCGAAAACGCTTTCCCTTATATATAATACTTATATTAAGAAGATTGCGATAACCTTTAATGTAGTAATAAGGCAATGCCTAAGCATACTACTACTTATAGTAAAGCTTATTCTAAATAAGGAATAAGCATCGCTAGCTTAAATTAAGGAATACTAGAGGAAAGTAAGTTCTATGCTTTATATAGCAATTATAATTTGCCTAGATATAGCTTTTGCGATAGCTTAGCTATTATGCTTCTTATAAAACCTAAGCATAGCTTACTTAAGCACTATAAACTAGACTATATAATACCTCTTTAGTATACGCTTCTTAGTAATCGAGTATAGCGCGAGATAGCAAGAAATATAGCTTATAATAGCGTTAAACGCGTTATTTGCTAATAACTTAAAAATAAGGCGCTTATCTTATAGCTATACTATCTCCTTATATAGTAGCTTAATTGCGTAAAGGGCCGCGCAATAGGATATAATTACTATATTAACTATAGAAATAAAGCTACTAGCTTTATAATAAGCAGCAAAAGAAATAATAGCGCTTAAACGCTTCTTTATAAAGCTTTAATTAGAAATTAAGCAACTATAGAATATCTTTTATAATAATTAATAAACGATTAGACTTATAGTAAAAGAGAATATAAGGATATTTACTAAGCTTTAGTATATAGATATATATAATATATAGCTTTAGTAAAAGCATTAAAGAGGCTCTTTTAAAGTTATATACTTTTTAATAAATAATATACTAGCTAATAAACTTACTAAAAACTTTCCTCGCTATAAGTTTAACTACTTTAAAGCATTACTTAACTTATAAAACGCTTAAGCTAAAGTAAAGAAGCTTAAATAGTTATAATATAACTTATAAATACGCTTTTAGCGCTTTTATTTATTATATTTTATTATATTTAAAGAAAAGGGAGTATAAGAATCCGATCTAAGCAATTTTATTATAAGGAACGTTCTTAAGCTATACTTTAAAAGTAAGTTATAAAGCCCCCTTTCCTAGCTAAGGGAGTATAATAAGACCTAATCCTAAGCTATATACTTATAAGTTATAAAGCTTAAAGCACTGCACGCTTAAATAAATAACTTATCTACTAGCTCCCTTAAAAGAACCTTAAGACGTTAGCGCTTCTCTCGCGAGAAGGCATTAAAGGAAGCTAGTAGAGGGACGATAGCAGCTTCTTTTTCTTCCTCTTCCTCTTCTTCTACCTCCTTCCTTGCCTTTAGCTTAGCTTAGGTAGCCGCGGTAAGCGCTTCTTTAATAATCCCTCTTAGTAAGTAAATATAAGCTTTGCTTATATTACTAGCCTTAAGGGCATTAACTAAGGCCTTAGCTAGAGCAACTATGCTAGGCGGGAAGACTTTATAAGTATGCCCTAAGAAGCAACGTATATATTATCCTTTATTATAACTAAGCATATTATAGCAGATGCTAGTTAAGCGACTTACTAAGGCTAATTTAATATAGCTAAGGCAAGAGTGCTTTTATATATCGCCTTGCAAGCGTGCAAGGCAAGGAGCTAAAGGGGGAAAGAGAAGGGGTATTACTAAACGGCGATAGCAAGGAGCATGACTAGGGGGGGGAGCAAGGGAAGGAGCCGGGGCCGGGGCGGGAGCCGGGGCAACCGTCTTCTTCGTTTTCGTCTTCTTCTTCTTCTATATATATATCTAGTTAGCTATAGTATATAAAAGCACCGGGTATAGAGTAGGGAGCAATATAAATATTGCTAAAAGCTTTATATAGCCTATTATAATAATACTATAGATACGCTATATAGCGCACTATAAGGTGCAAAATATATATAAAGGAGCATAAGATACTTATTAAGAGGCAGCTATAGCTATAGCTAGAGCTAGTAGTCTTCTTAGTGCAAGCTATTATAATAAGGTTATCTTAAGGAGCAAGGGAAGGCGCGATAGAGGCTCTATTTATATAGGGCTAAAGCGAGCCGTATAAAGACGCTAAGCTCGATTAGAACTAGCAAGCTACTGCCTTTAAGGGGTATATTATATTGCCTAGCAACGTATAGCTAATAAGGGTATAGCGCACTGCGCGCACTGCGCATAGAGCACCTTACTTATACTTATATGCTCTAGCAAGCCTTGGCGCTCGTCCTATATATAACTAGGAAGCTCTCCCTTTTATATAGTAATTAGACAATCATCATTCACTGCTCTATGGTATACTACTTGACGTGACAGAAGGTACGAGTTGCGAGGAATTTAAGAAGATAAGCAGGGGAGATAATAAATTATTGGACAAGTGGAAGAAAGAGGCAGATGTGAGAGCTTGTCCGAACTCTAAAGTGCACATCGAGAGGAGCTCTGGCTTGTAATCACATGAAGTGTATACAATGCCAGGCTTATATCTGCTGGTTTCAAGGTTGTATGAAGGGTTTCAAAAGCTTAGAGAAGACCTATGCGCATATGCAAAGTATTCACCGGGGCTAGGGCATGAGCGGTTGGGAAGTTTCCTTGGCTTATTTTGGTATTATGGACAAATTTCTGTTTTTTAGGCGTCGCATTGGTTATTAAGCCTGCCGCTCTTGCTCAAGCGCCAATAACCCTTGGGTCAGTCTAAGTAACCAATCTGGCTCCTCAGCACCCTAAGCACCTTACGAGGTTACAAGTTAAGCAGCTGATCTGAGCAAGCCTGATCATCCTAAGCGAGATCTATCAAGTCGTGATAAGTTTTGCTTTCAATTACACTTGATCTGGCCTGGGTTCTCTCATCTCATTTTAATATACGGTCCGAGTTTCCTTGATAAAACATTATACAATAGCTGGCGGTATTTGTGATCCCGGATACCGGAGTCAAAGAATTTCTTTTAATCTCCTTCATCCGGGGCCTTACTGATTGCTTTTTCTTCATTTATATTGCATGGCTTCATGGGAAGGAAATGGAAGGTTGAGGAAAGACTTGTATTGTGTCTAGTGTTTACAATATATGTAGGAAGGATGACATAGACTCGGAGATGTGTATAGCTATTAAAGCTCTACTAGCGACCCAGCAGAGAACATGCATGTAATTAGTGTAGCATGGGCAACAACTCTATATACATTTATTTAAGAAACTGCGAGGTCGCTAAGTATGTTCTAGCAGGCCCAAAAGCTCCTTCTTATCTTGTTGGGTCAAAAAAGAATGAAAGGTAGAGGTGACGATGGAACAGTAGAAGCCCACGCGTTAGCTAGAGCTTGCTGTGTTGTGTTGTACTTGTACTGTATGTAAATCTTGCCTACATGCTGGTCACGTCGGAATTCCCACACGGCCATAGTGTTGGATTTTGGGCCTTGGAGCCTTACAAAGTTAGGCACTAGCAGACCTGACTGACCTCCCGAACTGTTGCTTTGACTTGCGGCTGTTCGACTTGCCAAAGTCATCACAGTTATAGGGCAAGCCTAGAGTTCTGAAACCCGCAATACTTGAGAGCGAACCCGTAAAGTCCTTTTATTCTCGATAGTTGAAAGTGTAGATTCAGAAAAGGAAGCTAAAGGTCGTAATTGAATGCTCGTATTGAACACTACCTGTATTGGGGTACATTGCAGTTAATGAGTCTTCAAATTCCGATTTTCGTATTCCTTGACCCACAGCTTGATTGCATCATTCGTCAATATCCTAGCCTCCCAAAACGAAGCCGGCTAACCAAGAACCCAAGCCCATCCGTGACTGCAAAGGGGGTATCAAAATTCCAATCCACCTTAGTTTCTAGACATCCCATTCCATATCCTACAGACCCACGACTCAACCTCCATCCAATTCGAGGCCGATCACATAATCCCAGAAATAATCGTCATCACACCAGCGTAGATACCAATACAAATACACCCTTCCTTACTAAGCAGCATACTTTGCTTTAAAAGCCCGCTTTGGATCATGCCAGAAAGCACACCTATGACTACTAAGAGGGTGACAGTTAGTCGTCCAATGAATTGAGGGATAATCCCGAATGTGAGAATTGGGATTAGAACGGTGACAGCGATGGCGCATGCGAGAAAGGGAAGCGGGAATTCGAGCTCTTGAGGTTTTGATTCGGGTAGACTGTCGATAGGAGGGGCCGTGGAGGGCTGCGGTGTTGAAACCGTAGAGGGTTCGGCAACAGACTGGGGCGCACGTGATTTTCGGGAACGATGGGACCGACGAGGTAGAGCATCGGAGGAGACGGATACCAGATCATCAACAGGGTCTAGGAAGCGAGTCTCTAACTCCGCGATTGGTTGCTCGGTCAGGAGATACTCTCGATATTGTTCGATATCATCTGATGCCGGTGGAGTGAGTGACTGCGTGTCGTTGAAGGAGGAGAGAGCGGCATCTATCCTCCCAATCAGTCAGGTTAATAGATAATGGTCGGATACTTACTGTATTGATTCAGCTTAAATCCAATGCGTCCCAAAATGTCAGTCTTGTACCATTGCAACTCCCCACCAGCTTGTGCGGCTGCCCTCCGAGAAGCAGGCACGATAAACCGATCAGTCAACCGAGACTGCGTGTCAGCATTGTCAAGACGATGAAGCTGTTCTTCCAACTCGCTTATCTCATCCTGGAGATGTAAGAGCAGGCGATGGTTGAGAGCTTCAAACTTCCGATACATTGGCTTGATCCTCACTCCATTCTCATCAGCTCTAGACAATCGAGTCGCAAGAAGTTCATAGCCAGTGACAGGTATCTTTTCAGCCCTGGGAAGGGGATGCTGGCGGAAATGATGTTGAGATCTGGTGGTCAAAGCAGATGGCGGGATGACAGGAAGATAAGCATTACCACGAGGCATATCTGGAGTTCCAAATTGTTGCATCGAGTATTGGGATTGTCGGTGTTGCGCAGCTGCCATCTGCGATGCTAACTTTTCGGAAGCATCGTTTGCAGTTGAAGCTGGAGGGGCGGCCATAGATTGGTCATCTTGGCTGGTGACGCTTCGGTCTGGACTACTACTTCGATCTGTGTCGTTGTCGGCTGGTTGAGAGAAAGTTTCGTCTCCGTGGAAGCTAGATGACGCGGACGAAGCGCTGGCCGGGGCGTCAATAGTAGGCGGCGATGGCTCAACGTGTGCTGTGCTTTCTATTCGTTTTGGTTGCCAATGCGTTGGGTCCGGCCTAGGAGCCTGCCCGTCCACTTCCTCTTCGGACTCATCATCTTGTTCCTCCTCCTCACTACTACTCTCCTGTTCCTCGACCTCTCCTCTGTGTGCCCCCTCTCCTTCGTCTGTCTCCTCCTCTCGCTGCGGAGATCCAGCGCCTTCCAAGAAAGTGAAAACGTTTGGTGGATCTGGGACGGCTGGTGACAGTGGTGCCTCACCTCTCTCTAGCTTCTTTACTACGATAGTTTGCTTTGTAATTGAGGCCTGAGTCACTGTTGAGTTGCTCCCGCTAGACCCGTTTGACGTAGTAGTAGCCGTGGTGAGGGAGGTCAAGGTCGATATTGTTGAGGGGCAAGTAAGTCTCGCTCTTGCAGCCAACACTTCCCTGTGGTCTGGTGTACGCTCCTCCTCTTCTGACGACGAATTGGAATCCGGGCTGGCAGTTCGATTGTGACGCTGGCGAGGACGTTGACTATCCCCTCTATTGTCTCTTGCAGACACCACATTTGATTTCTGCTCGGAGCTTTTCTTAGACCTAGAATGTCGTCCTCGGTTCCTCCTCCTGCCCCTTCTCTGCCCCTCCCTCCCGTTGCCATTCATCGCAGGGTCGTAGGCTGTCGAATGACGGTAGGACGTCTCCGTCCCCTTTCCTCTTACTTCTCCACGCAAATCATCCTCAGAGTCCTCGTAGATTGCTTCGATTGTTGGACTGGTATATTTGGTTGTCATTGCTGGTAGATGGTTGATGGATACTTGACTGGTTTTGGCCAGTTCCTCTTCTCCCAACTGCGCAAAGAGCAAAGTCAACCAAGATTATAGATATAAAGGTTTGGGAGGGTGTACCTGGATGCGTGGGCTTTTAGTTTGTTTGGCCTATGGCGGTGTGTTGATATGCAAGCTAATGATGTGCGACATCCATACCGAGTGGTTGTGGATAGTTGCAGACAATGCGAAGGTAGCGCGAGCGACGACGAGCATGATCAAGACTGGGGGGCGGCAGAGTTGGACATATAATTGCTCGGATATAGGTCAATATTGGTGTGTAGTAAGGAGTATCAGCCGTATACTGTTCTGGTGGTGTTTGGAAGGATGAAAGGGGTAAGGAGGGGGCCACAACTGGCGGGATGGTTGCGATAGCCCCGGGACTCCGGGAGCGATCCTCGGCCCGCGTGTTGAGCCGGTGCCTTGGTGGCCAGTGCCACAAGAAAACCAACAGTGTCGGAGCTTGGGACTTGGCTTGGATAGCTTCAACTCTACTTCGTACACAAAAACAAACAAACACAATACCGACCGACACTTGAAGCAAGCCGGGGATACCGACGGCAGCAACCCAAATTTGAGTCAAAACTGGAGCAAAAGACGTAGCAAACCTACCCAACCTCCAAGATCCCCTCCACTCACTCTCAATCCTGCGCGACGTGCTCCTCTTCTACTCGATATCTCAGTCTCTCCCCTTCGGTGGATTACAACGGCCAATACAAGGCGAACACATGCCACCACCTCCTCTGTCTCACAGAATTCTTCATTGATCCAGAGGGTCAAGACTGTTCATGCGACGTCGGATTGTGGCCATTCAACCCCGGCACTACGCTGCAGTCCTACTCGAATCGGGCGTAGTTACCGCGAAAACGTTCACATTGCTTGCATCTGCGCCCAACAGTAATCGCGAATCTCTGAAACAGGGCATCCAATCAAGGAAAACTCGATTCGAAATATAAGATCCCAGTTGGGCTCTGCCAGCTTGCCAATCGAGGCTTACAATGTCTCGAATAGCCCCTCCGGTTTTGCGAAGATATCTGCTTGGGGGCCAGCTCTCGACTGGTGGATGTCTACGTCTCAGACCAAGTCGGCGGACTCCCCAGACACTGTATCCCCGAAGGCATCATGCGACACAGGTCGAACACACGAATACCGAAGCTCCAATCGTACCTTTTCGCAAGAAGTTGAAGGAGGCAGCAAAGGCACGGAGGGCAGAGGGTGGGCACAAGAAGTCAAAGGGGGACAATCAGAGGCTGGATGACTGGGAATTAACAGTTGGAATCGAGATACACGCGCAATTGAACACAGCTAAAAAGTTGTTCTCTCCCGCCCAATCGACTATCGACAATGAACCAAATACTCATGTCGCACTCTTCGATGTTGCAATGCCTGGGTCACAACCGATTTTCCAACAAGAAACCCTGATTCCAGCCCTCCGAGCTGCTTTGGCACTCAATTGCGATATACAGAAAGTAAGCAAGTTTGATCGGAAGCATTACTTCCATTGGGACCAGCCTTCGGGGTACCAGATTACACAATACTACGAGCCATTTGCGAAGAATGGGTACCTCACAATGTACGACCATGATGGGATCGCAAAGGAGGATGGAAACCATATTCGAATTGGGATCAAACAGATTCAGATGGAGCAAGATACTGCCAAAACGATCTCGCAGCCTGGGAATACACATCTTTTAGACTTCAACAGAGTTGGATTGCCCTTGATCGAAATCATTACATTACCACAGATACACCACCCAAGCACAGCAGCTGCACTAGTTAGGAAGATGCAAATCTTATTGGATTCGGTCGACGCTTGTGTTTTGGGGATGCAATTTGGAGGTTTACGTGCAGACGTCAACGTTTCTGTTCGGAGGAGAGACGAGGATGGAGAGGGGCTGAATTACGGTGGTGTGCAAGGTCTTGGCCAGAGAACCGAGATCAAGAATCTTAGCAGTTTTAAGGCGATTGAAGATGCTATCATTGCCGAACGAGATCGACAAATCCAAGTACTGGTGTCCGGGGGTGTGGTCGAAGGGGAGACTCGAGGGTGGACGATTGGTAGTTCGGAAACAAAAAGGCTTCGAGGAAAGGAAGGAGAAGTCGACTACCGATACATGCCTGATCCCGACCTCGCGCCTTTGGTTATTGGTCAGGATCTTGTTAATTATCTCGAGTCGAATATGGGGGTACTCCCTGACGAGGAGGTCAACACTTTGATCGAGCAGTACGGTCTAACGCCCAAAGACGCTATGACTCTTGTATCTTTGAATGATGGAGGGAGAGTTGAATATTTCCTCAAGGTTGTAGGGAAGCTTCTTTCACTGAGTCCCGACACGGATCTTAAAAAGCTTGGAAAGCTTTGTGGCAATTGGGTGCTACATGAGATGGGCGGGCTGACGAAAACTATGCCTGACGAGGAGAATCCTCTTGAAATGACTTCGGATGGAAAATCTATAATTAATCATCATCAACTAGCCCACCTGATCGACTATGTCAACGAGGGCCACATCACGGGGAGAGTTGCAAAAAAGGTCTTGGGTCGGCTTTTTGACAATCCCAACGGTCTCACTACCAAGAATATCATAGATGAGGAGGGATTGTGGTTCGTCCCATTCTCGGAGGTAGAATATGAAAATAAGGCAAGAAGCGTGCTTGACATGAAGATCGTGGAAGAGATTTTGGCTGGGAGGAAGGGGAAGATCAATTACTTGGTTGGGCAGATGATGAGCCAAGATGTGAATGGGAGGATGGATGCACTAAAGGCGAGGGAGGTGATGGTCCGAGTTATTGAGTCTTTGAAAGACAAGTAAATTAGAGTCGGTTTGTCCATCACGAGTTTTGAGGTCTCGGGGACTATGAGGGGGCAGGTAGGTCGTAATCACCTTATGTTTTGAAGCTGAGGTTTCCCGTTAATTCTCCTTTGTTTCTCTCTCTGCCCCCAAGGTCCCTATATCAGTACCGCTTCCTTTCTTCTGTCCCCTATTCTCTTCCATCTAGTCATCAGAGTAACCAATAAGTCAGTGACTGACAGTCAGTCTGATTAGTGATTAGCCATAAGTCATCAGTTGGGACTTTTCAAATAGTTAAGTCAGTCAGTTGCCAGATGGCCAACTAATTAGTAACTAATTAATTAGAAGGTCCTTATTTTAAAGAATATAGGGTCCTTTTAAGGCTATTTAATAGTAGTTTTTAAGGATATTCCCAGGAAATGCGGCTAAAAGCATAATTACATAATATAAATATAGGCATTTAATTAGCTATAGCGGCTTAGCCTAGATAAAAGCCTAAGAAGTTAAGCATTAGAATGCGATAAAAACCCTTATAGACTACTTAAATATTAGCCTTTAATTTTATTATTAATTCGATTTAAATTATAGCAAGCAAATATATCTTATAAGCACCGGCCGAAGGCTGGTGCAAGTTATAGTAAGAAAGGTTGTTTTTGTAACGGCGCGAGGAGGTTAGTAAACTAATCTTATTTGCAGGCTATCTTATAGAGA
>JAPZPB010000869.1:0-12370 GCA_037952635.1 Bryoglossum gracile | reverse complement strand
GAGCGCCGCGCGCCCTATATATAAAGATTAACCTAGTTAATCTAAATGCTATATATAATATAGAAACGATATTAGACTACTAGTATATTAGGAATAAGATTAAGTATTTAGTGAAATAGCTTAATTACTTATACTTAGAGAATATATAAGAACTAAGGGAATACTTTAAAAGCTTTAAGAAGCTAGAGGAGTTCTACTAACAAAATCTAGGGTTACTTAGAAGGCAGGGTTAGGATTAAGGTTATTAAGACCTAAGATAAAAGAAAAGTTTACGCGTTTGTTAAATATAGGCGGCAACTTCTTAATCGCATGCGCCTTATTCTTATAACGCTTAACGCGCTTACGGTTTTCTATAGCATCTAACTTATTAAGAAAAACATAGACTATAAATAGATATCTTTCGTTCCTTTTTAACTAATAAGCGCTTTTATTTATAAACACGAAGAATCTTGCGCATTGCTTCTTTCTCCTATTCCTTTAGATTAGCTTTAAGCTTCGCGATCGAAGCCTAGTTACTTTTATAAGGCATATTATGCTCCTAAGCATTAAAAAGACTATCGTAAGGATAGCCCTAACGAATATACTCGGAATAATAAGAAGATAAGGCCTTCTTTATTATATACTTTCGGTCCTAGGACTTGCAAGTAGAATAGGGTATTATTTTAGTAGATAAAGAGAAGTCTTCGATTCAATAAGCAAGTAGTAACTATTCTTTCTTCTTGCGATAGTCGGGCATAATAGAAGAAGAAGAAGACTATAGTAGACTTATAATATTTCCTTACTTATAGTTAAGCATCGGGATAACGCTAGGCAAAGAAGGGGATAGTGTTATAAAGTAATATTTAGCATATATTAACTAGGAGCCTAAGGCTTACTAACTAACGAGTTAGGCAAAGAACTCTTAAGAATAGCTTAGATAAGCTATATAATAAAGAAGGTTATAGGGTAAACTTTTTTAATAATTAAAAAGGTTTAAAGGTCCTAAAAGGTTCTCGGGTCTTAAGGGGTCTTAAGGTCCCCCTGGGTCTAAAGCAAAAAGGTTCTATATAAGCTAAATAGTTTCTTTACTTAAATAAGAGCTTTATGCTTAACTTAAATTAATTATCTTAACTTATAATTAGTAGCCTTTAATAAAGACTAAAGCTACTCTCCTTATATATAACTTCTTATACCTATTACCTATACTAAATAAACTTTACAAAGTTGATTTATTATATAAAGCTCTTATATACTAAGGAAACTATCCTATTTATATAAACCTTTATTTTTATAAATTATTCTAGATTGCTATAATTCGCGCCCGATTATAATAATCTAAATAATCTTGAATTATTCTAATTATAACAATCCGAATAATTCCTACCACGTGACCCCTAGTCCCGTGACTCCTGTCCTGCCCTCCTATAGCTTCTCTATATAGCCACAATAGTTACCAAGCCTTAGGGCTATAGTAGCATGTGCAAATATTACTTTGTAATATTAAGTTCGAAGCTGAAGTCGCTAGTACTAGTTATAAACCATTTCTATATAGAAGGTAAGATAGCTTTAAGTTAATATCTATAAACTACTATTACCTTTAAGCTCTACTCCATTGGCTTTCTATTATCGTTGTCCTTATATATATTATTAACTAAATCTCAAGAGGAACTCTAGCTAATCCGCGACTCTTATTCAACGAAGATCGACTTTTGCAGAAATGTTAAGCAATTCCACTTAAGCCGCCTTAGGCAAAAATAGAGAAGAAGGCAATTTAAGATAGCGTTTAAATGAAGAATACTTTAGCGTTATAATAGATAGATAAGCCAATATCGCAAAAAGCTAGCTACTTAAGCAAATTATTATAAGGGTCTTAAGAAGGCAACGCTTTTAAAAGATATATATATATAGAAGTCTATAGCAGGTAGCAAGACTATAAAGACTTATAAAGCAGATAAGGATATACTAGCCGCTAATAATATAATTTCTATTATCTTAACTAAAGAAGAGATTAAGTTAAGGGCTAATATAATAGAATTTTTAGTTATAGGATTAATACTAGCTATTAATCTTAATTGATACTTAACCCAAGGTTCTAGAAAAGCTAGGGGTAAGAAAAGGAATAAAGAGTATACTAAAAGAAGAGTACTTCTAATGGAAAATAAGAGCTATAATCCCGACTACGGATTCGATTTTAGTATTAAGCATTAAATACTACATTGCAATTAACTAGTTATATGGTATTTACAATATGCAAGTCATTGCAAGCGATATTATCTTCTTCTTTTAAGAGATTTAAGATGGAATTCCGGAAGGTCTTGAAGCTAAGGAGCGAAGAACTTAAATTAGTATAGCTTGCAAGAAATATGCAGCTCGAGATAAGAAACCTCTTGAATAGGTACTAGTTCCTATATCTAGTAAACTAAGCTTAATACCGTTTAATCTTATTATAATTATATTAACTATTAATGCTACTAATCTGCTTATAATATAATATTCCGTCTATATAGTAATGTCACGGGGTGTTACCTGTAATACCTTGTAATAACACTAGTGCCTAGCGTTGGTGGTAGTTGGTATACCTTAAGTTACTA
Source organism: Bryoglossum gracile (assembly GCA_037952635.1). NCBI lineage: Eukaryota > Fungi > Ascomycota > Leotiomycetes > Helotiales > Bryoglossaceae > Bryoglossum > Bryoglossum gracile. The sequence goes on along the minus strand of JAPZPB010000869.1, from coordinate 9,800 downwards.
ACCACTACCCTTCCTTCTCTTTAAGATTTAGCAAACTACTTTATTAATAACTTGCTCCCTAATCTTTTAGTAACCCCTTTATAGTTTAAATCTTTAATTTTAGATTAGCCCAGCAAGTTTTTAATAAATAAACGGACTAAGCATAAATTATTAAGATTACTAACTAATAGTATAATAAACTTAATAAGATCTTAGTTAAAACTTAGGATATTCCCTAGAACTACTTAATAATAATATCAAAGGAATAAATAGAAGATAATATATCTATAATACTATAAAGACGCTTAGCACTAACTTTATAAAGAGTAAAAATAATAGGACTTAAACTAGACTAAAGCAAAGAAGCAAAAATCGAGAGCTTTTAAGCAAGGAAAAAAGAAGCAAAGGGTCTTAATAAAAGTATATTAATAAGTAGCATCGCAGCTACGCTTAATACTTTATAAGTTACTATACTACCTAGAGGAGAAGAAAGCGGAGCGGGAAACTAAGAAGCAGCGAATTATATAAAAAGAAGTCTAGGATTTAACTATGCTTAATTAGAGGAATAACAATCGCTTACAAAATCTCCCTAAAACTTAAGATAGTCGGGATATAGCTTATATATATCTAATAAATTACTATATATTATATAAAGATAAAAGGAGGAACTACAGATTATAAGGGAATAAAATATAACTCTAAACTAACGCTTAAAAGCAATCGAAAGGGTATAACTTAATATACTAGTATTAAGACTAATAACTATAATACTAATAATAATAAGTATAAACCTAGAGATAATAAGATAGCTATTATAAAGTATCTAAGGAGCATTATTATTTATAGGGAATTTGGGCCTATAAAATAGTTACTTTAATAATAGTAACGCAATAACCCTTTTCAATTCCTAAGACTACTCTAAGGTTAAAGCGCTATCTATATTCACGCTATTAAAAGATAACGCAAGAATATAGATTATAGAAATAGAAAACTACTTTATAATAAAGGGTATAATAAATAGATATTTGCAAGCTATATACGCTAAGAACTATATAGTACTAGTAATTAAGAAGAGAATAATAATATTAAGACTTTACTATAACTAAACGAAGTTTACTAAGTTTAATAAATAAATACTATTTAAAGAGTAGATATTCTTAAAGTATAGACTTAGAATAAGCTTACTAGAAGCGGACTTTAAGATAACGATATATAGGATATTAGAAGAGCAGTTAATATAAGACTTTATAAATTACTTTAAACTATATTTATAAGATATATATAAAGGGGTTACTAAAAGATTAGGGAGCAAGTTGTTAATAAAGTAGTTTGCTGAATCTTAAAGAGAAGGAAGGGTAGTGGTTAATAACTTAAGGTATACTAACCACTACTAACGCTAGGCACTAGTGTTATTATAAGGTATTATAAGTAATACCCCGTGATACTGCCTCCCTCCCCTTCCCTTCCCCGGTCTTTCCCGGGTTCCTTGCTAGTATTATATTAAATAACTCTATATTATATCTAAGGCCTTTTCCTCCTTATACTTACTTCCACTTTTATTATCCTCTTCGCTATTATCGTTAATATTGTCCTTATTGTCTATTAATATTACTATATTTCCTACTACGTTCCTTACTAAATATTCTCTCGCTTTACTTACCTTTAATAATATTGCCTTACTATCCTTTCCTATTCTATTTAGTATATCTATTATTAGTACTACTACTAAACCCCTTGCTACCCTTATATCTAATCCTAGTGCTAATCTAAACATCTGCTTTGTAGCTTTTAATAGTTATAATAGTATAAACTCCTCTTCTTCTATTAATATATATTGCATAACCTCTTTTATATATAATCTTAGTTTTTATAGCGAATACTATATATATATTCTTAATCTTGCTAGCTATACTAACCTTTCTAAGTTAATTCTTCTATATCTTATTATATCCTTTTCGTTGTAGTTTAATAGCGCTATAAGCAAGTAATCTCTATATAGCTTTCTTTCTAATAACTCTATATTATCCTCTAAAACTTATATTTGTTTATAGTATATAAACTCTATCTTAGTTTTTAGTATTAATAATACTATCTTAAGGTAAACTAGATAGCCTTTTCGTTTATATTTAGGCGCTATATACCCTAGTTCTTCTAAGGACTTTCTTATTATTATTATCTTCTTTCTCTAAGTTTTATTATACGCGTCTCTTATAAAAACCCTATAAACTATAGACGAATCTAGCGCTATTCTTAGCTACTTCTTTAGCATAGTACTTATAGTTGCGGCCGAGTTTTATTTATTATTAAAAATTGCTAATAAGAATATATTATTATTTATATCCGCTTATTTGTTTATAAGATTTAGCAGCTTATTTACCCTATTATTTAATCCCCTAATATCTGCCTATATTAATTTGTTATAGTTTCTAACTATATATCTTCCCTAAGCTTTATTATATTAGCTTATAGTTGCTTATGCTTATCTTTTTACTATTATTGCTAGATCTTCTTTAATAACTAGTTCTTTCCCTATTATAATATCCCTTATTAATGCATTATTCTCCTCTTTACTTTCGTCCCTTAACATATCTAATTAATCCTCTAATTCTTATTCCGATTATATAGATCCTTTAATATCTTCTTATTCCTTTCCCTAGTTAATCCCTAGAGTTAGACTAATATTTAATATACGTCTCCTTTTTGCGTCTTTATCTAGGTCTATTTATAAGACCTTAGTCTTCTTGCATCTCTTTTCTTCTATTTATAATTTCTTTATTATCTATAATAGTTTCGATATCTTCCTTGCTTTCTTAAATAGCTCTTAGAATATCGGCAACTTGCCTTTTCCTAAAATTAAATATATTAATACCTTTTTATATAGTATAAGTTTACCTTTCTCCTTGCTTCTTAGCATAGCTATCTGGATTTATATCTGCTTTCGCGGCGTTAATATAACTAATTTAGTCGTTTCCCCCTTTATATGTTTATTTGCACTTTTTCTCGTAGATCTTAGAGTATATAGCGCGTTATTTACTATTTCTAGGGATATTTATAGCTTATTCGAATCCTCCGCGGTACCTCTTATAACTTATCCCCTCTTCGCTCCCTTTCTATCTATATTAATAGCCTTCTTTTTCTTAATGCTTTTAATATATCCCTTTATCTTATAGTACTTTTTACTAAATCTCTTTATATAATATTCTTAGAGTTGTTTAATTGCTTATAATTAATCTTTAGCATTATATTTATTTAATTTCTTCTTATTATACTATAATACTCCCTTATTATAGAGTTCTACTATTAATCGATAATAGCTTAGTCTCTTAACTTAGAAATTAAATATAGCTAATCCTCCTTCCTCTTTTATTGCCTTTATACCCTTTAATTTCATATCTTATATTATAATTCTACCTTTTGCCTTTTTATCTTAAGTTCTTATAATCTAGAACTTCCTTGCTATCTTTTAAGTAAATTCCTTAACTTAGTTAAACTTAAGCCTTACTATATCCTTATCTTCCTTTATCTTTGTCCTTATTTATCTTATATTAAGGTTGCTTTTAATTATAATGTTTTTAAGTTTATTATTAATTTTATAATAGTAAAATTATATATAGATATAATAGTCTTATTATAGTAGTCTTTTCTTATATTATCTTTATCCTATTGCTTAGTAACTATTTATTTGCTTAATCTTCGGACTCTTTCCTATAAGTCCTTATATTAACTAAGGTAAACACCGTTTAATAGCATTTTGCCTTAGATACTTTTCTTAATTTTTCTTTGAATATCTTTTAACGCGGGAATACCCTTATTCAAGTTATATTCTAATCAACGCGTTCCTTGTTTATAGGATATAATCTTGGTATTAATAGTATTAATATATAAATACTATTACTCTTTAATCGTTTAACTTTGCTTATAATTTAAATAAATATTCCTTATAAAACTCCGCGATTGCAACTATAGCGTTTTTAAGGTCTTTAGCCTTATGCTAGCTATTATATTCTGCTCCTTACCCTTTCTACTTAACTAAGTAATATAATTTCCTTTATTAATATCTTCTCTTTAAATCTAGAATTTTCTTTACTTCTTATTCTTTAAATTCGTTTCTTATATTATCTATAATAAGGTTTAGCGCTAGCTTATGTTCCTTTCTATCCGCTTCCCTAGATTATCCTCAAAACTTAGATAGTAAGTTTATATAGAATATATTATAATAACTCTATATTTATAGTAATTTTAAACGATATACTTAAAGACTAATCTTCTCTTTAACTTTAAAAGGTCTTGTAAATTTTAGGCTAAGCTTTTTATATTTTTGATTTAAAGCAAGGTTTTTTGTGTTTAGTAGTACCTTTTATCTTATAACGAATTCTACTCTTTTATGCTTAGCGTTATAGTACTTAGCTTAAATATCTTGCGCGTGCATAATCGATTCTTATAGCATTTTATAAGTTATTCTTAGCTTTTTTACTAGTTCGAAAGCTAATTCTAACTTATAGCTTAGAAGGTTTCGTATCTAATATAGTTTTATCGTTTTCCCGTTTACTTTAAATAATAAAATGCTTATGCTTACTAATAGGCTATTATTCTAGTAAAACTCTACTAGTATTAAGAGGTCTGCCTAATTATCTTATTTAAAATCTATAAATATCCTTAGATAGCATTCTAGCACTAAGTTTATCCTCTCTATTATATTATCTATTTATAAATAAAAAGAGGTTAAGATTTTCTTAGCTATACTTATTAAGCTTATAAATATTGCCTAGAAATCCGATATAAATAACGAAGCTTTATTTATTATTATATTATCTAGTATCTTATATTTACTAAAAACGTGTTTTAGGAATATATATATAAACTATTTCGATATTATATCCTTCCTTATAAGTGCGAAAACTACTTCTTTTATTAATTTATCTATAATAATAAGCTCCGCGTTATATATTAGTATATGCCCCTCCTTGTTAGTAAAGTCTAAGTAGCTCTTTGCCTAAGGTAAGTCTATAATTAAGTCTAGCGTAATAGAACCCTAGGGTTATCTAGGGGCTAGGATAGGTGCTAGCTTGCTATAAGTCTAAGACGTTTATAGTTTGTTCTTTTAGTATACTAAATAGGTTATTATATGCCTTTCTATATCTGCGTTTATTCCCTTTTAATATAAAAGTCTTTTTATCGATAAGATTATTCTATCTTTACTAAAATAGCTTATAGTTAAGCTATTATAAAATTCTTTTATAATCTTTTTCCTTAGTTCTTTATCTAGTAGTACTTATAGTTATACCCCTTTAAAGAACTATAAACCCTCCCTCTATACAAAATCTTCCCCTTTAAGGCCTTTTAACTTCTGCTAAGCTCTTTATATATTTCTTACTAAGTCGCCCTCGCCGTCCTTTCTTATTTATAAGATTATATCCCTCGAGATCTCCTTTAATTCTTTTATTATATAGAGTCTTCCTTCTCCTACTTTTAGTTTTGCTATTTCTATTATTAAGTGCAATATATTTTCCTTTCCTTTTAAGGTTATAAGTAAGTCTATATCCTAGCCTAATTTAAGAAGTAGTTTTTACGCCTTAGCTAGTCCCCGGGCATAGTCTAGTCGTCGCGATAGTGCATCCGCTAGATTCTTATTTCTAGGCTTATAAATTATTTCGAAATCGATTATCGATAGTATAATAGCTTACTAGGCTTGCTAACAAGTTAATACCCTTATTATTATAAAGTATTTTAAATTATTATAGTCTAAAATAATCGTGATTATATATTATGCACTTTCTAAGTAGTGCCTTTAATAGTATACTAATTCTATAATCGCTAGTAGTTCTTAGTTAAAAGTGCTATAATTAATCTCTACTAGAATAAATTTCTAAAGATAGAATGCAATTAGATAAAGGTAACTATCTTGTTACTTCTGCGATATAATTCCTACTAATGCCTTTACTAACGCGTTGCACTCTATCTATACTTTTAGTAAAGGGATAAAATGCACTAGTAAAGGTGCTTCTATAAAGCATATCTTAAGTTTTCGAAATGCTTCCTTTGCTTCCTTATTCTAGATAAACTTTTGCTTTTCTTTTAATAGTTTTATTATTAGTAATATAACTTAGCTATATTTATAGATAAAATGCTAATAAAAGTTATAGAAGCCTAAGAAATATAGTATATCCCTTATACTTCCTAGGACTAGCTAGTCTATAATTGTTAATACCTAAACTTTATCTATCTTAATACTCTTTATTAATATTATAAAACCTAGGAATTCTACTCTTTATATATCGAATTTGCACTTTTCTAGTTTTATATATAACCCTTATTTATCTAGTTAAGCTAGCACTTTTAATATATAGTCTTTATGCTTCTCTTTAAACCTTAAGTATATTAGGATATCGTTTAAGTAAACGATTATAAATATATCTATATATTCTTTTAGATACTAGTTAATATATGCTTAAAACGTAGCTAGGGCATTGCTTAGCCTAAATAGTAAGACTAGGTACTCGAAAAGCGTAAATCGTATCTTAAATGCCGTTATCTACTTATATCCCTTTATAATCCGAATTAAGTAATAGGCGTTTTATAGGTTTAGCTTTATAAATATCCGTGCGTTTCTTAGTCTATTTAGGATTTCTAAAATTAGTAGGATAGGGTACTTATTAAGAATCGTTATACTATTTAGGCCTTAATAGTCGGTATATAGCTATAGTAATTTCCCTTTCTTTAGCACGAAAAACATTAAGGCTGCTACGGGTGATTTAGACTGCTTAATTAGCCCTAGATCTAATATCTTATTAAGATATTCCTTAAGCACCCTAAGTTCCTCTTTTAATAAGTTGAAAATTAGCCTAAATAGCGATTTGCTTCCTAAATAAAGTATAATCTTATAATTTAAACTTAGTTAGTATAATAGTAATTTCTTCCCTAAATCCTTATTAAAGACTAAAGCGAATTTTCTATACTTCTTTAGTAGCTTTATTTCCGCTTTATATTGCGTTATATCTTCCGTAGTAATTCCTAAGGAGTCTAGAATTTGGAAGTATATAGACTCTTTTAGATCTTTGCATTATTTAGCATTACTACTTCTTTATTCTATTAATTGCAACGTTGCTAGTTTATTATATATAACCTCCTTGTTTATAATAGCTATGCTTAGCTCTCTTATTTTCTAGTCTATCCTTAGATTATATTCTTATAATTATAGTCTTCCTAAGATTATATCTACTATTATTAGTTTTATGCTATAAAAAACTATTATTAACCCTTTCCTTATCTATAGATATATTATATCTATATTAAACATTGCTATTATAGATGCTTATACTAATAGCTTTCCTTAAGCATCCTTAACTAATAAAGCATAACTATCTCTTGCCTTATTTTATATAGAGTCTAAAAACTTAGTATTAATAAAATTTATAATTGCTTTATAATCTATTATTACTATTATTTATAACGCTATACTATCTTGCTTCTTTCTTACTACTTAAATTATATAGAATATTAAGCTTATATTAATTATATTAACTGCATCTTTTATTAACTCTTATAACGATATTCTTATTAGTAACCTATTTCCTTCCCCGGGACTCCCTAGGCCTATATTAAATAGTCCTATTTTCCTTAGCTTTTCTAGTTTTAATATTTTATTAAATAAAATGCTTACTAGCAGATCCGTTAATATTAGTACTATTACTATTAATTAATATTCTTGTTTTATTAATTATATAATATCCTTTCTTTATAACAAATATTTTATATTTATTTCTTTTAATATTAATACTTTAAAGATATTCCTTAGCTTATCTATTATCTTTAGCAATAAGGAGGGTTATTATTTCCTTCCTTTTTTATTTAGCTATACTAGTTTATAAAGTAACTTATTTATTAGCATTTAAAGCATACCTTTAATTGCTTTAATTTCTTTTATTGCTTAGTAGATATCTTTAAGTAAAGTGATTTCCTTTTATTCCCTATTAATTCCCTTAATAGTCTCTATAAAGCTACTAGCGTTTCGTTTAAGTTAATCCCTAGGCCCCTTTGCATTTAAAAACGGACTACCCTCTAGTATCCGTTTAAGTAACTATTTAACTAGCAGTTTATTCTCTTTATTATAAATCTTGCATAAGGTATTTAAGTTAAGAATAGTCTTATTATCGCTTTATTAAATTCTTCTACTACTTGCGCAGCATCTTTAAAACTTATATAAGTTTATAATAATACTTTACTTATAGTATTAAAAATTTATTCTAGGATTAGCTTTATTAGTTTTATCTAGTAGTTTAACTAAACTGCTTTATCTTCGAACCCTTATAATATATCTTATAAATATAGTTTAAAGTAATTCGTAAAGTCTTGCATTAATTACCCTTTTAATATCTTATATATTGTTATTCTAAGGTCCGCTTCTAGTAAGCTTATTTTAAGTCTATACTCTAAGAATATCCACTCTTTAAATAGTACTTATTTATTAAACTTAGTAGACTCTATCTAGTTATAGTAAAGCCTTAATATTATTATTCTCTTCTTAATTGCTAGTGCTATATAGTTCTTAGCGTATATAGCTTGCAAATATCTATCTATTATACCCTTTACTATAAAGTAGTCTTCTATTTCTATAATCTATATTCTTGCGTTATCCTTTAATAGCGTAAATATAGATAGCGCCTTAACCTCGGGGCAGTCCTAGGAATTAAAAGGGGTTATTGCATTACCGTTATTAAAGTAACTATTTTATAGGCCTAAATTCCTTATAAATAATAGTGCTCCTTTAATACTTTATAGTAGCTATCTTGTTATCCCTAGGTTTGTATTTGTTATTATTAGTATTATTGCTATTAGTCTTAATACTAATATATTAAGTTATGCCTTCTTAATTGCTTTTAGGCGTTAGTTTAAAGTTATATTTTATTCCCTTATAATCTATAGTTCCTCCTTTTATCTTTATATAATATATAGTAACTTATTAGATATATATAAGCTATATCTTAACTATCTTAAGTTTTAAGGAGATTTTATAAGCAATTATTATTCCTTTTGCTTTAATCGAGCATAGTTAAATCCTAAACTTCTTTCTATATAATTCGCTACTTCTTAGTCTCCCGCTTCGCTTTCTTTTCCTTTAAGTGGCATAGTAACTTATAAAGTATTAGGCATAGCTATAATGCTACTTATTAATATGCTTCTATTAAAACCCTTTGCTCCTTCTTTCCTCGCTTAAAAGCTCTCGATTTCTGCTTCTTTGCTTTAGTCTAGTTTAAGTCTTATCGTTTTCACTCTTCGCAAGGTTAGTGCTAAGCGTCTTTATAGTATTATAGATGCACTATCTTCTATTTATTCTTTCGATATTATTATTAAGTAGTTCTAAGGAATATCTTAAGTTTTAATTAAGATCTTATCTAGTTTATTATACTATTAGTCGGTAATCTTAATAATTTATACTTAGTCCGTCTATTCGTTAAGAACTTGCTAGGCTAATCTAAAATTGAAGATTTAGACTATAAAGGGGTTACTAAAAGATTAAGGAGCAAGTTGTTAATAAAGTAGTTTACTAAATCTTAAAGAGAAGGAAGGGTAGTGGTTAGTAACTTAAGGTATACTAACTATTACCAACGCTAAGCACTAGTGTTGTCACAAGGTGTCACAGGTGATACCCCGTGACAATATACATCTGCAAAAAAAAATTTATATCAATTACCTGCGAATGGTGTCAATTGCATACCAATAGCACCAGTTTTGTATATCGATAATTTTGGCGCTAAAATATGAAGAGGGCTTGCTAATAGCATTAATAGCGCTAATAAGAAGTGGGTCTTTATATAAAAAGG
>JAPZPB010000868.1:0-12385 GCA_037952635.1 Bryoglossum gracile | reverse complement strand
GGTGGGTGTTTATTACTTTGATATACATTTTACCTTACCTATAGCAGGGTTATAGTATACAATATAGCAGGCATAACATTTCCAACTTCAATTCCAAGCGATTTGGTCCGCTGGATTCGTATCGACGACTTTCACTAGAAGATAATCTATACTAGCCCAAAATGCATGTATGCTGTCCCGGCCAAACAAGTCGTGAGCCATTGCAGCAAGAGGCATAGGAAATGGACTTCTAAGCAGAAGGGCTTGTTCCAGGAATTTGTTACGGAGCTAGGATGGAATTCGCTTTCGGATAACGTGGTTATAAAAGATGGGATAGTACCGCACCCTAATCTTCTAGTATATAATGGACTTCAATGCTATCGTTGTTATTATAGATTCAGTTTAGTAAACTCGAACAAGGCTCTTGAGCATTAATCGATATATAGAAGCGAACCTGGACGTCTTTAGCAAGATCTGGTTCGGGTTCAATCGTGGACTGGCACCGGTCCGTATTAGCTAGTTGATGAGAATTTGAAAACTCAGGAGGGAATAAATCAGGCGCTGGCATCGAAACAAAACAATTCTGCGGGACTGGATAAGCAGGATAGAGTTGTAGACAAGGAAGGAATAGTAGTGCAGGAAGTAGATATCGAGGATAGCGATTAGATTAACTTATAAAAAGAGTACAATTAGGTTCGAGTAGAGTATAAAGAGGATATAGGCTATCAACGCAATTGAGAATCACGAGAGAAATTCCCGCTATGCTTATCAGGTAATTTTTCACTACATACTACGTGTCTTCTTTAAAACTAATAGAGAATAATAGAAAAAGGGAAATTTTGGCAAACGAGGCAGCCCACTCGCGTCGGGTAATTGTCTTGTATATAATCCTTTGTTTTGTCCTAAATCGTCTGAATTGGGTTTAAATCAGGTGAATTAGCAGGCTAGAAGATAGGATTAATCCCAATTGCTGCAAAAACAGACTCTATATAGAAGAATTAAGTGAATTCACTGCTTTGCCTTAATTGTATTGTCTGCCAGGATTAATTAAGCGGCAAGAGCTCCCTCCTTAAAGCTATCTCTAGAGTTTCTTTCAAACGAAGAAAGCTAGAAGTGTTTATTATCCAAATATAAATTATAACTTATCTTGAATGCATAGGTATAAGTACCGGAAGTTGCATTAAAGCAAACATGGGTAATAAACAATATCTTATTGTCTCAAGTCTGCTTATAATATCTTGTACTTGGAACGTATATACAATCCAACAAAGACCCAGGCAAAGCAGCACTACTAACCCGCGCTATAGCTAATTAACAATAGAAGTATCAACGATAATTGCTGCAATAATACTTACTTCCTCTAACATTGCCTTTGGGACTAATATAGTCGAACCTATAATAGAAGGAGCAGATTGTATCCGCTACTATAACTAGACTCGCTTTAAGAATATTAAAAGCGATCTCGCTGTTATTCTTATAAAGTTGAACAAATTCACTATAATCGATAAGCTTGTTTGAATGCTTGCTTGCAATTTTCAAGGCTACCTTTTTTAGAAGATAGTCGCTCTTTAGAGTAAGATTATATATTAGCTGCAAGCTAGCTATAAATAAAGCGCTATTCCGTTTAGTGGGAATAACCTTAGCGTATTTGGTTTTGGCTAGCTCCTTGAGGCTTGGGATGTTATATTGCTTCGCGATAACATAAACCTAAGCATTTAAAAACAGTGTACCTAGCTAGCTAGTAGGCTACTTAGCAATATAAACGCAGTTCGGTTATCTTCGGTTAAAGGTAATTGAACTTCTTTATTTATAATAAGTATAAATATAGTAGTATTTAGTATAACGGTTTAACTAATAGATACTAGCAATCGAAATCGGTTGCTAGTTTATCTTATTAGTATTAATAGCATAGGATTTAATAAGTAAGTTTTATGCCTTTTTATCCTTAATAAAGAGGTAGCTAATAAAGCTTAAGCATTAGATGCTTTTCCATCGATCTTTAGCAATATAGTCTTTTATTATTCTGCTTTATAGAGTAAAGAAAGGCAATAAGTAGTTTAACTATCCTTAATCAAGTTATTAATAACTAATAATAGTTATTAGTAAGCTATATTTCTTATAAAACTATCGCTATTATCTATAGCCTTTAGTAAAGGCAGTGCTAGTTTAGTGCTTATTATATAGATATAGGCAGCAAGCTAGCTTTATATTCCTTCTTATAACGCTTTCTTAATAATAATCTCTAGAATATTTCCTTTATATCTTTAAAAGGGTTAAAGTTTCTTTATTATAAAGCTATTATTACTCTAGCTAATAGCTATATTATAATTAAGTTAGCAAGTAACTAAATTATTATTAACTAAGAAGTAGCCTTTAAAAGTAGTATCTAAAAAGATAATTAATAAAACTTAAGTATTAAATATTCTCTTATTAGCTTTTAGCAAGGCAATTTCTCGCTATTTAGCTTTATATAGCGAAATAGGGTATATAGTTTAATTCTTCTTAGTTAAATTATCGAAGATTATTAATAGTTGTCTTTAAATAGTATTACCCCTTGCGCTATTACTACTTATAGTATAATCGTAGGCTATAGACTAGCCTTGCACTCCTTTATAAGAAACTTCCTTAAAAATTTCTATTTTATATTTCTTAAGAGGCTAAGTTTCCTCTATTATAAAGCTATCCTTGCTTTAAGTAATAAGCATCTTATTATAAATAAGTTAATATATAACTAAGTTATTATTAACTAAGGAGTAGCTTTTAAAAGCTATATTTAAATCTTTAGCGTTATCTCTAAGAATAACTAGTTATATTCTAGAAAACTTAAGAAGTTAATATATATAGTCTTATTGCTTCCTCTTTATCGATATTTATTTAGAGATAATGCCCGATCTATATTCCTTAGTATATTAAGCTTTAAGTTAAGCATCGTTATTTAAGTAGTTAAGGATTTCTTAAATAAGATATTCTGCTATAAATAGTATATATATATATAAATCCTATATAAAGGTTAAGAACTATTATTATTAGTTAGCTTTACTAGAAAAGCATTTAAGCCCTTAACTTATCTTTAACTAAGGTCTTATATCCTTTAATAAGTCTAAAGATATAACTAAGATAAATTATTTAAATAAGTAAATAGGGTTATTAACTATATTACTTAATTTAACTGCCTTATTTTACTAAGAGGGACTTAAAATATCTAGCTAAGCATTCCTTAAAGCAATGTTTATTATAAGTATTCTATAAAAAGAGATAAAGGTTATATTTAAAAGAAATAAAATAATTAAGGCTAGCTAGGGGTTGCTTTATATTATATACTAAAGCCTATTAAGGAATAAGGTATTAAGATGCTACTTTGCTTTCCTCTTAGCTAAATCCTAGATAAGCATAGCTTAGCTTCTTAACGGATCCTAGATATAATATATTCTATTAGCTAGATAAGATAGATTAGTAAGGATGCATAATACTAAGTATTTGCTTTGCTTTAAAGGAAATAATATACTATTATTCGCCCTTTTTAATATAATAAAGAGGTAGAAAGTATTAGCCTCGTTTAGTGCTACTAGATACCCCCTTTATTATCGAATAATAAGGATATAGCCTTAATATACCAAGTTAATAGCATAAGTATCAACTATATACAAAGAGCATTTCAATCTACTAGGTAGCCGAAATGCAAAGCAAAGGCAAGTTATTCACTTACTAAATATAGTATATAATAATATGCCTTGTGTAATTCCTCAACTCCGTTGCACTACATGGGCACTTTAACTAAGAAAACCTTGGAAAAGGCGTAGTATAGATAATAGGATAAAATCTATAGCGGTTAAGTCTCTATTAATAGGTTAATAGTATTACTTCGAGTACTATTAAAGAACTACAAGGACTAAGTGCTGCTTATAGTCAATATGCTTTGCATTATCAATAGCAATAGCGGTAGGGCAACTTGGTAAGCAAGGCAAAGTTATTCGTCGAGCTAGCTAAAGTGCTAAGGTTAAGGTAAGAGTAGTAATAAGGAGCATAGCTTTTCGAACGAGCATTCTCTATTAACTATAGATACGAATAGTGTATCGTTAAAGGGATCGAAAAGACAGATGTTTATAGTTATATAAGAGATTAGTCTCTACGTCTCTCTCTCCTTTATTAAACTTCATCCTTTATCATCCTCCCTCGTTATCCCCTCTATCAACCCTTCTTCACCCCATAAACTATATAATCGGGATATTAAGACATTCCCTACTATATTACTGTTTCGCATAAGGCGGCCAAAGATGAAAGTGTTCTAAGCGAGGTATTATATTTGTCAGGAGACTGCGCGTAATGTTGCGGTGGCAGGAACCAAGCAGACGAACCCACGAGAACTTGGAAAGCTAGAGAGGGTCGCTTGAAGGAGATATGTTGTTAGTAAGGTGGTTACCTGAAGATGGTCGCTATTAACAAGCGTAGTTATTAAGTAAAGCAAGGATCTGTCCTTAAAGAAAGTCGTGTATCCTTAATTCCAACTCCAACCTTGTCTTTATGCCTTATATAGTTTCTTCTTATCTCTGGATATAACGTCCCTCCCAATTCGCGATTTATTTACACTATCTTCTCTACAGATAAAGAATCCCAGCTCTGCATTCACCTAGGCCAGGCGCGCATATATCCTATACATCCCATCATCGACCTCTGCTATCGAGAGGTGATGGCACACCACCCTGTTATTCTATTAGTCGTCCTCGGCTTGTGTCTTATGCTGCTCGCCAGTTCTCGTCGATTTCGCCCCTTATCTTCTGCCGCCCGTCCTTCTATTTCTGTTCGAAATAAGCTTCTGTCTAAAACTAGCATGCATTGAGAATTGCTATGTGCCTAGAATAAACGTGTCTAAAAATAGGATATATCGAGAATAGCGTATATATAAAACTAATGCAAGAGCTTCAAGTATCGTTATCGTTTTTGGCTCCTCTAATCTGGCTAGGTAAGCGAGGCCCTTCGTGATCACCTTATGCGGGGTCCAGATTTGGCGTTTGTCTAAGCTTCCTGCTACTGAAGCCAATTTTTGCTCTATCGCCTTATCAAGCCACTTGGGATCTTCTCTCTGCGCTACACTTAGTTTTTACAACCTATACTATCACAAAACGTGATACCACGATTGCAAGTGCTAATCGTGTATTATATACTGCCTCTTACCGCCGCTCTCTTTTCCGTGACATATACTTCGATACTAAGTAAGCTATCTCCGGTGCACCATTTGCAACGTTAAATTCGAAAGCAAGGGAGGTGTTTAGTAAATACTCTACTAGCATGGGTTTTCGTGTATATCTTTGAATAACTAACGCTACCTATAGTCCCATTATATCTAACCGAATATATCCTATTATCTCTAGACCGACCAAATAGTATAGCGCTTCTTTCGATAGAAGGCACTCTCCTCGATGCTAGTGCCCTACATAGCATATATCGCGATAGTGTCACCTAACTTCCTAATAGCTTAGTCCACCGGAAGATTATTGATAACTCGACAATCGTGGAGCCGTGTCCTATTTGTCTGCAGAATGGAGATATTGGGGTAGAGATAGTGATGCTTCGGTGCGGATGTCCACACTGGGGGCATGAATCCTACATGGCCAAATCTGTTTTTGAGACGGGGGGTTGCCCAACTTGCAGAGCGCCTCAGTTTTCCTTCGATACGGTCGACCTCCTTTCGACGGCGTGCATATACGGGGATATTGAAAAGGCGAGGCTCTTACTTGAAAGTGGCATATATCACTCTTCGCGAGATATCTTCGACGGAACGCTATTAATACGAGCAGCTCAGCATGGTCACGGAGAGGTGATACACCTGCTCGTGGAACATGGGGCCTCGGTAACATAAGAGGACATGTACCACTAGACGGCAATATGCTGGGCATCAAAGGAGGGGCATAAGGACGGAGTTAAGGAGCTTCTCCTTGCCGGAGCAGACATATCTTATTTAGACTCAAAGGGCCAGACACTGTTGCATTTGGCTGTGAAGAGCGGGTCTGAGGAAACGGCGGCTCTTCTGTTAGCAAGGGGCGTGGCAGGATCTGCCGCAGATTTGGAGGGTATCACCGCCCTCTATCTAGCTGCAAGAGATGGCTCCAAGGAATTTATCAACTTGCTGATTAACAACGGTGCGCAAACTGCAGCAAAGACAATCTTGGACGTACACTGTTGCATTGCTATGCGGAGCTAGGCTATAGCGCAGCGACCAAGCTGTTAGTCGATAGAGGTAGTTTATTGTTTGCAAAGGACAACACGGGATGGACAGCTCGTGAGTTGGCTCAAGAGGCTAGAAGTGACCGCTCAATGGGGCTCTGGATGTCGAACCGTTATCTATTAGTATTATAGAAGGCCGCGTAGTTTTCCTCTAGGTAGTAAGCATATCATATATACGCATACCTTTCCCGGTCTCGTTTTCTGATATTGTCCTATGTACTAGGTGGGTTTTTGGAGCACGGTAGCATGGATAATCAGCAGTTTCACCTATAATCAATATGTTCGACCAAGAAAGTGGGAAATATGGTCTTGGAACACTTATGAATCGTTCGGTTAAGGATAGGCGTCATTTTCGAGAGTTTCTCCAGGACAACTTCCTTACTACCAGATGGGGAATTAAGAGCCATTATAGAAATCAGATTAGATAAAATCTATATTCTCATGATGAAGCCCGGTCCAATAGTTGAACTATCTACCACAGGATTGACAATTGTAAGAATAGTATTGACCATCCAAACTGAGATTCTAGGCCACCTGTTGACTCGTCCGGCAATAAGGGCAAGCCCTCCAAGTCAATGAAGTTAATTTCGCTATGAAGGATATCTCATCGTTGTTGAGAATTACAATTCAACGATCATTCAGTTAAGTGGATACGTTGAAATGAATCATTAGCAATAGAGTGGGGAGGTAGAAATGTGATTTGGCAGAATGAGATCATCTCATTTCAAGATAATCGATTTAACTTACCTGATTTGTACGCACCACCTGGTTTATACGCATCGTCTGGTTTGTACGCACTACTTGGTTTATACGCATCGTCTGGTTTGTATGCACCACTTGGTTTGTACACTATACTTGGTTTATACGCATCGTCTGGTTTATATACCACACTTGGTTTGTACACCACACTTGGTTTGTACGCACCACCTGGTGTGCTCAACTTGATTTTGGTTTTATGTATCGGTGGATGAAAGTTATCACTGATTATTTATAAATATATTCACCTGCCCCTCCCTAATTCGTCTTGAATCTTCCTGGACATTTCCAGATATGGCTGCTTCCTGTCTAGGTGGAAGCGGATAAGATCCGACGGGTATGAAGATAATACTCTTAAGGTCGTAGATATCTTGAAAGAATTCTCTCAAGAATCCTATTGTCTTAAGCGCTATACTATCGCAAGATAATTATCTTAAGAGTCGTATTCTTATAAGAGGCATAAAATCTAAAGAGAAAAATCTTAAGAGAAATTTCTTAAGAGATCATGGGTCTTGAGATAAGATTCTTAAGATAAGATTCTTGAGATGAGATTCTTAAGATAAGATGCTTGAGATGAGATTCTTAAGATAAGGTTCTTGAGATATGACGGCTCTTGGGAGAGTCTTGCTCGTACCAGAAATTTCTCAAGAGCCGTGCTCTCTTAAGCGATTTTTCATAGGACTTATGGTCTCTTGAGAAATCTCTCAAAAGACTTTTTTTCTCAAGACCGAAGCGGTCTAGCATGCAGAACCAGTCCTGACTCATAAGCCGTCCTAGGACCTAGTTCCAAGGAGAAAATGGCTCCCCAACCCTTACTACAAGGAGCTAGTAGCATGCAGGAGAGGGCTCCGAGGAGCCACTCGCTCCTCGTTTCTTTCTCCCAGTTGGGCACCGCTCCTGGCTGACAGCTCCTCGATGCTATACGCTCCAAGAAATCAGCTCCTGGGTGCCCATGCCTCCTGTGAGCTATGTTCTCCATGGAGTCTCGCTTTTTCTGCCACAGGGTTCGTCCGGTCATAGGTTGATGCCATCAACCTTTGGCGGGGTTGACCACACCCACCACTGGGCCTAAGCTCACGTTTGAACAATCGAGCCATAGTCAATGTGTGTGCTATAAAGCTTGTATAGTCATAGATAGAATTTTCCAACACTCGTAAACGGAACTATTGCTAAGAGAAATTACCCTTCATTAGAAAGGACCCCCCCATTCAAACCAGACATCTACGTTTCTTGCTTGAGCCCTCTACACTAGAATCTAAAGAGCTGTATCAATAATTAATCAGAACGTAGATATGCATATCCAGGCTTCGAGAAGACTTTAAATCCACCCCTCAATGTGTGAGCCTTTTCACTAGTGGGTCAACCACAGACTAAATGGTACCAAAAATCGACACAGGAAGAATAAGCTAGCAAGGTTGCGATCCGAAGAAAAGTGCCTTGGAGATTGTGAAAATATGTCAGCGTTTGCGACGACGACGGAGCATCTGGTTTGCACACCACACTTGGTTTATACGCCACACTTGGTTTGTACGCATCGTCTGGTTTGTACGCACCTGGTTTTTATACCACACCTTAGGTTTCTCAGAGAATGCCGCCGGAATGAAAAGGCTCCGTTCCGGCTTCTGGGTTCCATCACATCACATCACCACATCAACCCTGATCCACGGCATCGTTCGTCGACCTCTCGTTCTCGACCAAGCGATCGCTTCTCTTCTATCGCTCACTTATCAACATCAAGTTCATCTTTGTGAACAGAGAACCTCACTCTCACCATCTTTTCCAAGCCTCGCTATTCATTCCGACCCAACCTTCACTCACAATCGAGCGCCTACCTACTAGGTAAGAGTCGTCCTATTGTACCTTTTGATTTAAAGTTTGAATGGGAATAAAGTCGTGTTAAGCTCTGGTGTGATTGTCTTGTCCTGCAATATAATGAAACCGGTTGCTACCTTGTAATTAAACTTATTCGAATAAACCCTAAATACTATGCGATCGATATCTTCAGTACAAGGTCGACTGCAAAATCTCCCAACCCCCGAATTAGCTCTTGGAATGGCCGCTTTTCAACCAGGTCTTGCTTGTGAAAGGACACCACATCCACTACAACCTTCCTTATAGTAGTCAAGTTGGTAGATGTCGAATAGACTTCGCGAATACAATCAGGAAACGTGTCGCTAATCCAATGTTGCTGTAACTGTTCCTCGAATTTCTTGCAGGAAACCTTTATTAGATCCTCTATTCGGAACATATCCGCAAGAGCATATACTCGTGGGTGTCGAAGTAACTCGAGATCGTCGCCTGGTTACGATTAGTATATATATCTCGAACTAGAGGAAAGGCAGACCTTCGGAGACTAGATCTTTACATGGTTCTTCAAAGTAATCCCCCGTGTATATATAGTGAAGCACTTGCCATAGAGCATGCGGGCTATCGTTTTCGAAGCTGAATTCATATGTTATGCCTTATTTAAATCCGCTTTATAATGCATTATCAAAATACGGGCTGCGAGTGCCCAAGACGAGTTAATGTGCTGGAAAAGGGATCCTTGACTGACTAAGGTATAATGTCGCATCGGAGTATTTGGGGTTATAAAACAAGCTGTTAACGATCAGTATCATTGTCTAGAACTAGCACAAGTCTATCTTACTTATTGAATGCTCTTCCAGAATCCGATTCGGCTTTCCATGGGATAGGCGGCATAGTAATAGAGTCCGAAAATACAAGCGCGTTAGGGATGCAAGCTAAGGAAACCGCTTGCATATCAGAGGTGTGATGCGTAAGAACTGCCATCGATCGTTTAAAGAACTGATGGTTTCTTTGAGCTTGTTGGAAGCTTGCTTGATCTCGCGCTAACTGCTTACGTTGATGATTTAATTCAAGGTCTTTAAGCGACTGCTTATGCCGGCGCTGTAATTCCGCTCGTGTGGTAGTCTACGGTCTCTTTACCATTTATCTGAAATTATATAGCCGCAGCAGAAAATTCGTGTATAGGCAAGGCGAGGGTTGTGCAAATAGCTCCGGGGGGGAAAGGTAGGTGCGACGATCCATCAGCCTTACTAAGCAGTAGCCGTATCATATATACTGCTGAAATAGAATTAACAGGTTGCATACTGCAATCTATCAATGGCTTGGCAGAAAGCATCGAGTCATAAATACATAGCTTACTTGAGAAGAGTAAGCATTACTTTTGTCAACATCTTAGTTCCTCTTTCTTAACACGCGACACGCGCAACGTTAATGCCTAAGGGCTCTTAAACAAATTATGTGGGACGCTGATGCTTTATAGACGCTGGTGCTAACAATGGGGTGAAAATTGGTTCCCTTATGCTGGCGCTTCTATTATGCTGGTATTTGATAGACGCTGGTGCTTAATAGACGCTGGTGCTGATAATAGGATGAAAATTGGTTCCCTTATGCTAGCGCATCAATTAAGCTAGCTGACAGCTCCTCGCTGCCTTTTCAGCTACGTTACTAAGCCAAGGCCCCCTTTCTATAGTAGGTTAGTCGCAAGATGCACTAGTGCTTAGGTGGTAATATCAAGATACTAAGGGTCTAACTACTTGTGCCAACAACTTGTTAGCACCAACTAGTTACTAGTACTATTCAGTTTATAGTATAAACAATTTGTTGATACCAACAAATTGTTTATACTATAAATTTGGTGGTACTAGTAATTTTATAGTACTAACAAATCATTTGTACCAATTACACGTTTGCACCAACTATTTCTTGGTATAAGTAATACTTTTGCACCAGCAAATTATTTGTACTAATAGTTTTATAGCACCAACCAAACTTTAGTGCTAACATAAGTTTTGTGCTAGGCGTGAAGTTGATCCCCAATGATTATCGATAACATTGATTCCAGTAATCCGAGAGGTGAATATCTTTTATAGAGGAATAGGGAGCAAGGATAAGAGGAAGGAGATAGAAGGCGAGGTGGAAGGGATGCTTGCTATCCCTAACCAGAAAAGTGACTGAAGTGTTGTAGTCTGCTATAGTAATTCGAAGGGATTATGTTTACAGAGTATTGTTAACCTGAATCTCTCGATTGCTAAGCTAATGGATTCGGAATGGATATTTTTTGTTCCACTAGCTTGGCATCCGGGGCTAATACCCCTCTTCTCTAACGTTTACTAGACCAAGAGAAAGCGTCCTTGTTTCTCGGAATATGCAACTCTTGGAACTATTGCAGATAGTCGATTATTCTTGGACGATATTACGAGGCTTTAAACCAAAAGAAGCCCATTAGTGGATCACGATACTTAACTGGCGAGGCAGACGACTATAGCATAGATTAGTCAAAGAGATGTCTATCCTTGGAATACCGGTGGATCACAGATTAAGAGGCATTGTCCGAGGACTGATAAAGCTTAACGAGGCTCCTAGAAACCCAAGCCCTTCGTTAAACTATAGCGAAAGACTTCAATAGCTTGCACAATCTATACGTTACTAGGGATAGTTGATTTGGGAAAACGAGGTTGACTTTGCTTGTTATATTGCAGAGCTAGCAGTTCGGGGCGGTATTGTCGTAGCATTAATATAACCGCCAAAATCTCAAGTCTACAATATCCCGACTAACGATATTATTGGGAATTGTAACACTTTACTTGCATTGTGGGAGCTAGCAGAGTTCTTTGGCGTACCCTTTAATAGTCTGAGTATTTTTAATGCATTTCCCTTCGTTACCGAAAAGCGACTCGACGATAACGATATCGACCACGTCGAATCCTATACTACCTTCCACGAGATGATACTAGAGAAACGGCCCACGGTGGTACTATCAGCTTGGAAGTCTCTATACTTATCTTTCGAGGGTTATATAACGAAGCAGTTGCGGAAACAAGCTATTGGTGCAATGTTCCCTTTTCCTGTGATTCCCTATGGCGGAGGGACTACTTCTATTGTTAATATGCCTCATCCCAGCTACTACATGAATCATAACCCTACCGAGAGCTGCTTTCGCCAATTGCAAATTCTAGAATTTGCGCAAGCTTATGGGCGTTTATGGGGGACGTGGCAAGAAAAACCATGGATGGCAGACCTTCGGCAAAGGTGCAGGGCTCGAGCTAAGGTTCTATTCGACGGTGAGTTTCACTTATCTATTATGTTAATCTGTGCTAACAGAGTAGACCGGTGTGACTCCTTAGATAAAGCATATATTACTAAGCGCCTTACTCAAACCCTGAATCGACTAAAGCCTCTACTTGGGATGCGTTACGGCTTCGCTACCCAGACTCAGATTGAAGACGATTTATCCAAGAAAAATATTTCAGAGCTGTGTTCAGATGCCTCACTGATCTTACGCCACATCGACACAATATCTAGCGATACCGAGAGCGTTGAATGTGCTGAAGCAAGTTTTGATTTCCTGCGCTCCTGGTATGTCCGCAAATGGCCAAAATGGGGCAAGATCCTTGTACACGAC
>JAPZPB010000867.1:0-12394 GCA_037952635.1 Bryoglossum gracile | reverse complement strand
CGAATAGACCTTGGCCTTAGGCTTCTCCTGCTCGCTTTGCCTGCTCTTAATGCTTATAACCCTGCGTCGTCTTAGCTATTATAATTCCTATTAAGTTATAGACGTCCTCTAGGTATAGCTCTTAATCTATATAGATTATCTAGTTTGCTTAGTCTCTAGTAATTTGTATACTAAGGATCTTACTAATCTCCCCTAAATTCTTAGTAGTAAATCTCTCTAATAAACTCTTATAAAACTAATTAAGTTGCCCTTTACTCTTAGCGGCAATAGGTATATTATTAATATATATAAGTAACTATATATCTCTCTCCCTATAGATATATAGGCATAGGTTTACTAGGCTTTATTAAAACCCACTTTCGATTAGGAAGTTCCTTAATAGCATTGCTTAGTTTCTTCTTACTTACTTTAATCTATAGAGGCTGTATAAAGCCTTGAGAATATGCCCTTTCTTTATAGTATAGCCTTGCGGTAAGGCTAGGAAGATATCCTCTTGCAATTTAGACTTTATAAAGGCATTCTTAATATTATATTAGTAGCATTTAAGATCCTCCTTTATAACTATTACTAGGAATATGCATAGGGTATCTATTTATATAATAGGAGCAAAGGTTTTAATATAGTCGATGCTATATTATCAACTAAAACCTTTAGCTATTAGTCTTGCCTTAAATCGGTCGACTTCTCTAGTATTAGTTATCTTAATATTAAATACCTATTTCGTTGATATAAGTGTCACGGGGTGTCACCTGTAACACCTCGTGACAACACTAGTGCCTAGCGTTAGTGGTGGTTGGTATACCTTAAGTTACTAACCACTACCCTTCCTTCTCTTTAAGATTCAGCAAACTACTTTATTAATAACTTGCTCCCTAATCTTTTAGTAACCCCTTTATAGTCTAAATCTTTAATTTTGGATTAGCCTAGCAAGTTTTTAACGAATAGATAAACTAAGCATAAATTGTTAAGATTATCGATTAATAATATAATAGACTAGATAAGATCTTAGTTAAAACCCGGGATATTCCCTAGAACTACTTAATAATAATATCGAAGGAATAAATAGAAGATAGTGTATCTACGATACTATAAAGACGCTTAGTACTAACCTCGCGAAGAGTGAAAACGATAGGACTTAAACTAGACTAAAGTAAAGAAGCAGAAATCGAGAGCTTCTAAGCAAGGAAAGAAAGAGCAAAGGGTCTTGATAAAAGTATACTAACGAGTAGTATCGCAGCTACGCTTAATACCTTACAAGTTACTATGCCACTTAGAAAAGAAGAAAGCGGAAAGGGAGACTAAGAAGTAGCGAATTATATAGAAAGAAGTCCGGGATCTAACTATGCTCGATTAAAGCAAGAGGAACGACGATTGCTTACGAAATCTCCCTAAAACTTAAGATAATCGGGATATAGCTTATATATATCTAATAAGTTACTATGCATTATATAAAGATAAGAGGAGGAACTACGGATTATAAGGGAATAAAATGCGACTCTAAATTAACGCTTAGAAGCAATCGAGAGAGTATAACTTGATATACTAGTATTAAGACTAATAATAACAATACTAATAATAATAGGTATAAACCTAGGGATAACAAGATAGCTACTATAAAGTATTAAAGGAGCACTATTATTTATAGGGAATTCGGGCCTATAAAATAGTTACTTTAATAATAGTAATATAATAACCCCTTTTAATTCCCGGGACTGCCCTAAGGTTAAGGCGCTATCTATATTTACGCTATTAAAGGACGATGCAAGAATATGGATTATAGAAATAAAAGACTACTTTATAGTAAAGGGTATAATAGATAGATATTTGCAAGCTATATATGCTAGGAACTATATAGCACTAGCAATTAAGAAGAGAATAATAATATTAAGGCTTTATTATAACTAGATAGAGTCTATTAAGTTTAACGAATAAGTACTATTTAAAGAGTGGATATTCTTAGAGTATAAACCTAGAATAAGCTTACTAGAAGTAGACCTTAGGATAACGATATGTAGGATATTAAAAGGGTAGTTAATGCAAGACTTTACGAATTACTTCGAATTATATTTATAAAATATATTATAAGGGTTCGAAGATAGAGTAGTTTAGTCGAACTACTAGATAAAACTAATAAAACCAATCTTAGAACAAATTTTTAATGCTACGAGTAGGGTACTATTATAAACTTATACAAGTCTTAAGGATACTGCGCAAGTAGCGAAAGAATTTAATAGGGCGATAACTAGACTATTCTCGACCCGAATACCTTATATAGGATTTATAATAGAGAGAATAAACCGCTAGTTAAATAGTTACTTAAATAGACACTAGAGGGTAGTCCGTTTTTAAACGCAGGGGGGCCTAGGGACTAACTTAAACGAAACGCTAGTAGCTCTGCGGAGACTACTAAGGGAATTAATAGGGAATAAAAGGAAATTACTCTACTTAAAGATATTTGCTAAGTAATAAAAGAAATTATGGCAATCGAAGGCGTGCTTTAAATACTAGCAAATAGGTTATTTCGCAGACTAGTATAGCTAAGCAAAGAAGGAGGGAAACGATAACCCTCCCTATTGCTAGAGATAATAAGCAAGCTAAGAAACGTCTTTAAAGTATCGATATTAAGAGAAATAGATATAAAATATTCGTTATAAAGATAGGATATTATATAATCGATAAAATAAGAATATTAATTAATAGTAATAGTACTAATATTAATAGATATGCTAGCAAGCATTTCGTTTAATAAAATATTAGAACTAGAAAAGCTAGGGAGAATGGG
The DNA here is from genome assembly GCA_037952635.1 of Bryoglossum gracile. NCBI lineage: Eukaryota > Fungi > Ascomycota > Leotiomycetes > Helotiales > Bryoglossaceae > Bryoglossum > Bryoglossum gracile. The sequence continues at coordinate 9,612 of JAPZPB010000867.1, read as the reverse complement.
ACTATTTAATATAGGCCTAGGGGGTCCCGGGGAGGGAAACAGGTTACTAATAAGAATATCGTTATAAGAGTTAATAAAAGACGCAGTTAATATAATCGATATAAGCTTAATATTCTATATAATTCAAGTAGTAGGAAAGAAGCAGGATAGTATAGCGTTATAAATAATAGCGATAATGGATTATAGGGCAACTGCAAATTTTATTAATACTAAGTTCTTAAACTATATATAAAATAAGGCAAGAGACGGTTACGCCCTATTAGTTAGGGATGCTTAAGGAAAGCTATTAATATAAGCGTCTATAATAGCGATATTTAATATAGATATAATATATCTATAGATAAGGAAAGGGTTAATAATAGTTTTTTATAGCATAGAACTAATAATAGTAGATATAATATTAGGGAGGCTATAGTTGCGAGAATATAATCTAAGGATAAACTAGAAAATAGGAAAGCTAAGCATAGTAGTTGTAGATAAGGAGGTTATATATAATAAGCTAGTAGCGTTGCAATTAATAGAACAGAGAAGTAGTAATGCCGAATAATGCAAAGATCTAGAGGAGTTTATATACTTTCAAATTCTAGACTCCCTAGGAACTACCGCGAAAGATATAACGCAATATAAAGCGGAAACAAAGCTACTAGAGAAGTATAAAAAATTCGCTTTAGTCTTTAACAAGGATTTAGGGGAGAAACTACTATTATACTAACCTAGTCTAAATCACGAGATTATGCTTTGTCTAGGAAGCAAACTGCTATTTAGGCTAATTTTCAACTTATTAAAAGAGGAACTTAAGGTACTTAGAGAATATCTTGATAAGATATTAGATCTAGGGCTAATTAAGCAGTCTAAATTATCTATAGCAGCCTTAATATTTTTCGTGCTAAAGAAAGGGAAATTACTATAGCTATATGCCGACTATCGAGGACTAAATAGCATAACGATTCCTAATAAGTACCCTATCCCACTAATTTTAGAAATCCTAAATAGACTAAGGGATATACGGATATTTATAAAGCTAGACTTATAGAATGCCTATTACCTAATTCGGATTATAGAGGGATATAAGTGGATAATAGCATTTAGGATACGATTTAGGCTTTTCGAGTACCTAGTCTTACTATTTAGGCTAAGCAATGCCCTAGCTACGTTTCAAGCGTATATTAACTAGTATCTAAAAGAATATATAGATATATTTATAATCGTCTACTTAGACAATATCCTAATATACTTAAGGTTTAAGGAGGAGCACGAAGACTATATATTAAAAGTGCTAGCCTAACTAGACAAATAGGGGTTATATATAAAACTAGAAAAGTGCAAATTCAATATATAAAGAGTGGAATTCCTGGGTTTTATAATATTAACAAAGGGTATTAAGATAGACGAAGTTCGGGTATCGACAATTATAGACTAGCTAGTCTTAGGAAGTATAAGGGATATATTATATTTCTTAGGCTTCTATAACTTTTATTAGCGTTTTATCTATAAATATAGCTAAGTTGTATTACTAATAATAAAACTACTAAAAGGGAAGCAGAAGTTTATCTAGAATAAGGAGGTAAAGGAAGCATTTCGAAAATTGAAGATATGCTTTATAGAAGCACCTTTGCTAATATATTTTATCCCTTTACTAAAAGTGTAGATAGAGTGCGATGCGTCGGTAAAGGCACTAGTAGGAATTATATTATAAAAGTAGCAAGATAGTTACCTTTATCTAATTATATTCTATTCTTAGAAATTTATTCTAGTAGAAGTTAATTATAGCACTTTTAACTAAGAACTACTAGCGATTATAGAATCGGTACGTTATTAGAGGCATTACTTAGAAAGTGCATAATATATAATTATAATTATTTTAGACTATAATAATCTAAAATACTTTATAATAATAAGGGTATTAACTTGTTAGTAAGCCTAGTAAGCTATTATACTATCGACGATCGATTTCGAAATAATCTATAAGCCTAGAAGTAAGAATCTAGCAGATGCACTATCGCGATAACTAGACTATGCCTAGGGACTAGCTAAGGCCTAAGAACTACTTCTTAAATTAGGATAGGATATAGACTTACTTATAACTTTAGAAAGAAAAGAAGATATATTATACTTAATAGTAGAAATAATAGAACGAAAAGTAGGAGAAGGAAAACTTTACGCAATAAAAGAATTAAAGGATATCTCGAGGGATATAACCTTAGAAACAAGAAAGGATAGTAAGGGCGACTTAGTAGGAGATATATAAAGAGCTTAGCAGAAGTTGGGGGACCTTAAAGGGGAAGAGTTTATATAAAGGGAAGGTTTATAGTTCTTTAAAGGGGTGCAACTATAAGTATTATTAGATAAAGAACTAAGGGAGAAGATTATAAAAGAATTTTATAATAGCTTAACTATAGGCTACTTTAGTAAAGATAGAACGATCTTATTAATAAAGAGACTTTTATATTAGAAGGGAATAGACGCGGATATAGAAAGGCATATAATAGTCGGTGCGCCTTCTACTGCGCATTCGCTTGTAGTCGGCGGAAGCAATCGTCCCGCGGAAGCAAAAGTGTCCCGGTTCGATTTTGAACCTCCTAGAATTTCCTATATAATTATACTATAAAACCAGGCCCAAAATAATCTAAAAAGATACAAAGTCTGCATTTGCCTTAAATATATCCTGAAATGATCCTATATGCGATTCTATATCCGATGAATCGACTAAAACTAGTGCTAGCGGCGGGCTTGACTCTAAATAACTAGCTACCTCGTCGCGCGGGTATTGCCTTGCTTCTAATTATATATCTATATCGCTATCGCTATTGCTATCGCTATTGCTATTGCTAGCTTATGCTTTTAAAGCTTAAGATTCAATCTCGCGGATAGTTTATATAAGCTCTAGATAAGCCTCTTCTATAGTCTAGAATTGCTTATATAAGGTAGGATTCTTATCTGGCTTACGAATAGGAACTAGATCTAAGAGCTCTGGAAGCTCGTTTTAAAGCTTGCAGATTCGTAATCGCTATACTCTAGCCTTCTCTTCCTTTCTAGCTTATATTCCTTTCGTTAGAAGGTCCTTCTTAGCTCGATTAATAGCTTGGGATAGCTTCTTTTTAGCCCTTTAAAGCTAATTATTATTATCCTTTATATTCCGCGCCTATATCTTTTGCTGTAGCTTAGCTATAGTCGCAGATAGCCCTCCTTTATATATACTTCGGCGAGATATAACCTTACGCTTTCCTTTAGCTTATAGCTTCTCTCGTAATAGCGTAAATTCAAATAACGTTAATACTGCTTTTTAAAGCTCGATTTCGACTATAGCTATTATAGACTTATAAGTTTGAATCGTAGAATTAGAGAATTAAGTAGGGTCTCGTTCGGTAAGAGCGCGTATAGCTATAGTAGTATTATATAGCCTTTCCGCAGGTATAAGTAATGGTAATAGCCCCGCCTCTGCCTCTGCCTCTGCCTCTGCCTCTGCTTCCTTATCTTTAATTGTAGCCTTCTACCGTCTCTTGTATGCCCTTATTTTCTGTATTCCTGCCTTTATACTTAGCGGCCATATTCCAGAATCGCGGAATAAGTTCGTGATCGTATATGGCTTTATAGTTTGCTCGCGGATCGAGGTAAGGTCTCGAAACAAGGAGGTAATTGTATAGTCGAAATCAAGCCTCTAGAGAGCATTTTAAATAGCAAGCTTATAGTAGTGCTTCTAAGGTCGAAAAATACTAATATCGAGAGGTTATAAAATATAAGTAAGATGCGAAGGAAAGTAAAATAGCTTAATATAATGCTCTGCTGCTATAGCTTAAAATTCAAGTGTATAATAGGATTCGTGATTGTTAAGTAAGAGTATTTTCTAAGCCTTTAATAGCCCCGCGTAGGTATAAGTAATTAGATAATTAAGATATTAAAGAGCAATTTCGTTATTTATATAGCCCGTTAGACTATAATCTATTGCTTCTTTTCTAATAAGCTTATCTTAAACCCAATTCTCTATTATCTTCTTGCTAGGTATAATTATAAATAGCGGTAGAGGCTCTCTTCTATCTGCATAGATAGTTTTAATAATAGTAATTATCTTACGGTTTTCAAGGCTTGTAGTATATAATTCCTTGACTTCCCGCGGTACAATTACCTGCTCTCTAGTAGGGCAACTAACTCGAACCCTAGACTTGTTTATATTTAATATATTCTTCCTACGTGTAATCTGGTATTCGGAGAGTGTATTATAGTAGTCTTTAAACTATTAAACTACCTCCTTCTTAGTATAGGAATTTAGTCGTACAAAGGCAATTAGCTTCGTTTTAATTGTATAAAGAGAGGTATTGCTTTTTAGCTATTTTGAAAACCAGGACTAGCTTAGGGCTTCTTTTAGGGGGACTTGAATCTAAGAAGTATTAGTTAAAATAATTAATAGCTTTATAGAGTCTTTTTACCTTTCGCAGATACTTAATTGCAGCAAAAACTATCTAATAAGTAGCACTTAACCCTATTTCCTATTGCTTATAGCAATATTAGCGAATAGCTTCTTCTTGTGCTATACTTAGAATCCTATTACTACTGCCACGGCTAGGACTAGAGCTTAATAAACCTCTTTTTCTAGCTTTAGCTTTGCGAACTGATTGTCTTAATAATTCTTCCTTGACGTGATAGATTCTAGCCGCGGTAATAGCAAGCTCTTCTAGGTAATCGAGAGCCTATTAGTATGCCTGCTAGTAGGCCAGGTTATACTATTGTTTCGTATAATAAGGACCATGGTAATTGGCGGCGGAATTTATATTATAGGTAGAGAAAATATGTTATAGTTGCACTGCAATTAAGTGTAATTCAGGTATAATTTTGGTGATTTAGCATTTGAACCGGGACACTTTTGCTTCCGCGGGACGATTGCTTCCGCCGACTACAAGCGAATGCGCAGTAGAAGGCGCACCGACTATTAATAACTTATTTAGCATGCTAAAGGAATAAACTATAAAGGTTTTAGACTTATAGCAAGCTAGCACCTATCCTAGCCCTTAAACAACCCTAGGGTTCTATTACGCTAGACTTGATTATAGACTTACCTTAGGCAAAGAGCTACTTAGACTTTACTAACAAGGAGGGGTATATATTAACGTATAATGCAGAGCTTATTATCGTAGATAGATTAATAAAAGAGGTAATCTTTGCGCTTATAAAGAAGGATATAACGTTAAAATAGTTTATATATATATTCTTAAAACATGTTTTTAGTAAATATAAGATGCTAGATAATATAATAATAGATAAAGCTTCGTTGTTTATATTAGATTTCTAAGCAATATTTATAAGCTTAGTAAGTATAGCTAGGAAAGTCTTAACGTCTTTTTATTTATAAACGGACGGTATAATAAAGAGGATAAACTTAATGCTAAAATGCTATTTAAGGATATTTATAGATTTTGAATAAGATAATTAAGCAAACCTCTTAATACTAGTAGAGTTCTACTAGAATAATAGCCTATTAATAGGCACGGGCATTTCACTATTTAAAGCAAATAGGAGAACGATAAAACTATATTAGATGCAAAACCTCCTAAGCTATAAGTTAGAATTAGCTTTTAAACTAGTAGAAAGGCTAAGAATAACCTATAAAATGCTATAAGAATCGATTATATACGCGCAAGATATTTAAGCTAAGTACTACGATGCTAAGCATAAAAGAGTAGAATTCGTCGTGGGATAAAGGGTACTACTAAATATAAAAAACCTTGCATCTAATCAAAAATGCAAAAAGCTTAGCCCAAAATTCGCAAGACCTTTTAGGGTTAAAGAGAAGATTAGTCTTTAGGCATACTATTTAAAATTACTATAGATATAGGGTTATTATAATATATTCTATATAAACCTACTATTCGAGTTCTAGGGACGATCCGGGGGGGCAAATAGAAAGGAACACGAGCTAGCGCTAGACCTTATTATAGATAATATAAAAAACGAATTTAAAGAATAGAAAGTAAAGAAAATTATAGATTTAAAGAGAAGATATTAATAAAGGAAATTGTATTACCTAGTTAAGTAGAAAGGGTAAGGAGCAGAATATAATAGCTAGCATAAGGCTAAAGACTTTAAAAACGCTATGGTTGCAATCGCGGAGTTTTATAAGGAATATCTATTTAAACCACGGGCAGAGTTAGACGACTAAAGAGTAATAGTATTTATATATTAATACTATTAATGTCAAGATTATATCCTATAGATAAGGGACGCGTTGATTAGAATATAACTTAAATAGGGGTATTCCCGCGTTAAAAGACATTTAAAGAAAAATTAAGAAAAGTATTTAAGGCTAAATGCTATTAGATAGTGTTTACCTTAGTTAATACTAATTAATAATAAGGACTTATAGGGAAGAGTCCGAAGATTAAGCAAATAGACGGTTGCTAAGCGATAGGATAAAGGTAATATAAGAAAAGGCTACTATAATAAGACTATTGCATCTATATATAGTTTTGCTATTATAAAATTAACTATAAACCTAAAAATATCGCAATTAAAAGTAACCTTAATATAAGATAAATAAAGATAAAGATAGAAGAAGATAAGGATATAGTAAGGCTTAAGTTTAACTAGGTTAAGGAATTTACTTAAGAGATAGCAAGGAAGTTCTAGATCGCGGGAACTTAAGATAAAGAAATAGAAAGTAGAATTATAATATAAAACGCGAAATTAAAGGGTATAAAGGCAATAAAAAAGGAAGAAAGATTAGCTATACTTAATTTCTAAGTTAAGAGACTAAGCTATTATCGATTAATAGTAGAACTCTATAATAAGGGAGTATTATAATATAATAAGAAGAAGTTAAACGAATATAACGCTAAAGATTAATTATAAGCAATTAAACAACTCTAGGAATACTATATAGAGAGGTTTAGTAGAAAGTATTATAAGGTAAAGGGATATATTAAGAGCATTAAGGAAAAGGAGGCTATTAATATAGATAAGAAAGGAGCGAAGAAGGGATAAGTTATAAGAGGCACTATAAAGGATTCGAATAAGCTATAAATACCCTTAAAAACGGTAAACAACGCGCTATATACTCTAAGATCTATAAGAAGAAGTGCAGATAAACGTATAAGTAGGGAAACGATTAAGTTAATTATATTAACGCTACGAAAGCAGATATAAATCTAGATAGCTATGCTAAAAAGCAAAGAGAAAGGCAAACTTATACTATATAAAAAGGTATTAATACGTTTAATTTTAGGAAAAGGCAAGACGCTAATATTCTAAGAGCTATTTAAGAAAGCAAGGAAGATATTAAAACTATTATAGATAATAAAGAAATTGCAGATAGAAGAAAAGAGACGCAAGAGGACTAAAGTCTTATAGATAGACTTAGATAAAGACGCAGAGAGAAGATATATATTAGATATTAGTCTAACTCTAGGGATTAACTAGGGAAAGGAATAGGAAGATATCGAAGGATTTATATAATCGGAATAAGAACTAGAGGATTAATTAGATGCGTTAAGGGACGAAAGCGAGGGGAAGAATAATGCATTAATAAGGGATATTATAATAGGGGAAGAACTAGTTATTAAAGAAGATTTAGCAATAATAGTAAGAAGACGAGCATAAGCAACTATAAGCTAATATAATAAAGCTTAGGGAAAATATATAGTTAAAAACTATAACGAATTAATATAAGCAGATATTAAGGGATTAAATAATAGGGTAAATAAGCTACTAGATCTTATAAATAAATAAGTAGATATAAATAATAATATATTCTTATTAGCAATTTTCGATAATAAATAGAACTTAGCTGCAACTATAAGTACTATGCTAGAGAAGTAGCTAAGAATAGCGCTAGATTCGTCTATAGTTTATAAAGTTTTTATAAAAGACGCGTATAATAAAACTTAGAGAAAGAAGATAATAATAATAAGAAAGTCCCTAGAAGAACTAGGGTATACCGCGCCTAAATATAAACGAAAAGGCTATCTAGTTTACCTTAAGATAGTACTATTAATACTAAAAACAAAGATAGAGTTCGTATACTATAAATAAATATAAGTTTTAAAGGATAATATAGAGTTATTAAGAGGAAAGCTATATAGAGATTATTTGCTTATAGCACTATTAAACTATAACGAAAAGGATACGATAAGATGCAGAAAAACTAACTTAGAAAAGTTAATATAGCTAGCAAGATTAAGAATATATGCATAGTATTCGCTATAAAAACTAAGATTATATATAGAAGAGGTTATATAATATACGTTAATAAAAGAAGAGGAGTTTATGCTATTATAACTATTAAGAGCTGCGAAGCAGATATTTAGATTAATACTAGGATTAGATATAAGGATAGCAAGGGGTTTAATAGTAGTACCGATAATAGATATACTAAATAGAATAGGAAAGGATAGTAAGGCAATATTATTAAGGGTAAGTAGGGCGAGAGAACATTTAGTAGGGAACGTAGTAGGAAACGTGGTAATATTAACGGATAATAAGGATAATATTAACGATAATAGCAAAGAGGATAATTAAAGTAAAAGTAAGTATAAGGAGGAGAAGGCCTTAGATATAATATAGAGTTGTTTAATATAATACTAGCGAGGAACCCGGGAGAGACTAGGGAAGGGAAGGGGAGGGAGGCAGTGTTATAGGGTGTTACCTATAACACCTCGTGATAACACTAGTGCCTAGCGTTAGTAGTGGTTGGTATACCTTAAGTTACTAACCACTACCCTTCCTTTTCTTCAAGATTTAGCAAACTACTTTATTAACAACTTGCTCCCTGATCTTTTGGTGACCCCTTTATAATAAGATTAGCTCTATCTAGTAAGATAAATTCTTCTTATATCCTATTTGCTATTAGCGTCCTTAATTCCTTATTAATAGCTTCTTTCTACTTAGTAGCGAACTCGGGGTTATTTACTACTTCTTTATATATTTATAATACAGTAATGCCTTTAACGACCTTAATAGCTATAGCTTTATTAGTTAGATGCTTTTTTTTATTATTTAAAATAGCTAGGAAGTATATTTCGATTTCCGCTAATAATAGTTTCTTATTAGTATATATGCTTTCTTATAAGACTTCTAATACTATAAATGCATACTCCCCCTAGTTCTTATAAGTAAGTATTATTGCAATTATAGCTCGGATTATTTTAGCCTCTCGCTTTCCTTTATTATCCGATTCCCTTTTTCTCTTTAATAATTAGTCTTAGAAGTAATAGTAGCTAATATCCCTTGCTTTATCTATTAAGTCTAGAATCGTGCTTATTGCCTCTAATAGCTATAGTTCTTGCGGATTTAAGCTTGCTTATAGCTCTTCTTAGTTATCCCTCTTACTATTAGTAATAGCGTCTTTAACTAGCTCGGGTTTGCTAACTAGCTCTGCCTTACTATTTCCTAGGTCGGGTCTAGGCAATATAATAGGCTCCTAGTCTAGGTTTCCTTTATCTACTATCGTGCTCTTTATTGGGTTAGCTTTATAGATATTTCCTTTCTTATCTTTATCGTATCTCGAAATATTTATTAGCTACGCGGTTATAAGCACCTCTATAATAATTATTTAGCTATTATAAACCTCGTGAGACGATTAGACCGTCTCGGGTACTAGCTAGCCTTGCTAGCTAGCCTAGCGCT
>JAPZPB010000866.1:0-12425 GCA_037952635.1 Bryoglossum gracile | reverse complement strand
TAACTTAAGAGAAGTTATATAATAAGGATAAGCAACTAAGTGGGATCGCTTAGTAACTAATTATAAGAGGACTTTAGGGGACTACTAAGGTCTATCTAGGTCTAAGACCTCGGGGGACTACTAGGGTCTAGCTAGGTCTAAAGTAAGAAGGTTCTATATAAGCTAGATAGTTTCCTTACTTAGATAAGAGCTTCGTGCTTAACTTAAATTAATTATCTTAACCTATAATCGGTAGCCTTTAATAAGTAGCAAAGCTACTCTCTCTTATACATAATTACTTGTGTCTACTACCTATACTAACCACCCCTACAAAGTCGATTCGTTATAATAAGATGCTAAACCACGATTTCTCTTTTAAGGGAATAGATATCTTTAGAGTATTTTAAATAATTAAAAAAGCAATCGCCGCCTACAACTCTAAGAAATGGATTATAAGCGCAGTGCTTTTTATAAAAGCCTCGCGCTTTATAACACACGAATTCAATGGATATATTCTAAAGCCGCTTTTGCTATATAATATACCCGATTCTCTTAATAATGCTTTAAGCTAAGGGAAATCTAATGCTTATACTCTACGTTAGTTAGAGATATACGCTTTCTATAACGCTACTATAGCTTACTTCCAAGCCCTAAACGTCTTGAATGTTGACGTGAACCTAGGAGTAATTATATACGCCAACGAAGTGGAATTTGCCGCTCTTGCTAAGATAAAAGAAGGAAGAAAGATAGCCTTTACAACAGTTTTAGGCGAGAATATTCGTGTTAGTAGTAAACTAAAAGAAGCAGGAGATCTACTAAGTAACGTCCTTTAACTTAAATATATCGATATCGTTGGGGAACTTCTTGATAAGATCAAGACGTACAAAAATGCAGCATATAACATTTCGTTACTCTATATAAGAAAGTTACGCTTAACAGAAGTTGAGAAGAATCGATTCTTGTTAATTAACCTTCAAAAGTTAAACATTCGACGGATTAAAGCTAATATATCGTTAATAATTGCATATACTACACTGGGGAAGGATTGGGTTAGGCGTGCGGGGCTAGAGACACTTTCAATGGCTTAAAAGAAGTCGGATGGCAAGGATATAGAGTGGAATAAACTATTAGATAATAAACTTAGATCTGCTTCTAGTGATCCACAATCAATCATGCTACTCCGACCACACTAGTAAGGTCTAAGGGGTTAGGATTAGGGGGTTCAAGTTCTCTATCTAGTGTTTAATCTAGCTTAAAAATTACCGCTTATCTATTAGTATAAAACAATATTGAAAGTCACCACGGTTGCAATACCGGCAAGACGTTTCTCTCTAACTCCATAGAATTCAAAGAAATAATCAAGTCATAGATCTATTTGTTTTTTTATCAGCATAGCTATCTAGATAGGGAGCCAATACACCTACTACCCATGGTAAGTGTCAGAATTCATTACGCACTAAGCTAGCCTCAACAAAATTCTACGATGCGCTAGACCAAGAATACGGCCAGAAGTCAATAAGGAAGATTAGCTTAGAAAACGGTGATGCGGAGGGTACCGGGAGACTTTGGGCTAAGCAGAGAGAAGAATTAGGGCTTCGGGCATATCTTAGCCAGAGAAAAAGCTCTTCGAAGCTTAGAAGACGCTCAAAAATCACTCCGGAGGTCTGTGAAATGCTTGTTTCTCCGTCTCGAAATCCGGTGAAGAGACCACCCGCTCGAAGCGCAAATCCGATACTATAATTTACCCGTTAAAAAGACGGCAATTAACCCGTAAACTTCTCGAGCATACCCTTTGATTAGGATTCGTCGGTGAAAGCTCCTTCTTAATGAAAGCGGCCTTATAAATTCGTCCACCAGAAGAATATGGCCGAGAACATCGTCCGTAAAAAAGATATTCGACCAAACCTCGTCGATTGTTTTTCCACGGGGCACACGTCGATCCTCTGTCTCTACGAGTACTGCAAACTCTACGGGAAAAGGGACACCGATATAATAGAGGAGAGAAGAAAGGGGTTCGATTTCACGTTGCCGGGTGGATAATGTGGGTTAAGAAAGCCGAGAAGCTTGGATTCTATAACGACAAGGACGATTTAGAAATACACCCTCCTAAAGAACTGGAAGCCGCTCTTCTGGAATGCGAAGGAAAATTCGTCAGAAGTCGTACAGCTAGCTTCACAAGAGTGTCCAAGTATGTAGTGGTAGAGATACGAAGTCTAGTCAGCTGGTCAGAACTGAAGATGGTTGTGCTGACTTACACAAGGGCGGTGATTAGAATTGGTTATCATTGTCGGAATGCTACAGTACAAGAAGATGTGGCTTTTGCTTGTATGTAAGGAAGTAGGTCTTATACTACATAGGTTGTCAACCTAAGCTCTGAATAGTTGTTCAGATACCTCTTCTCATAAAACATGGATGCGATAATCGTATTTTCTGTCTTACAGTTTGCCGCATATTTTACAAGTATAAGCCTTGTTATTTTGACAGGTTTAGCACTCTATGTTTATAACGAACGTAAGAAATTTAAGAGGTGGGCGGCTCAAAATAGTTGTGCTCTCCCACCACTCATTCCAAACCCGCTACCAATTAGCTATGGTTATAAATTCAGAACTTTGAAAGATAAATCTGATGTATTAGATGTTATTTTAAGACAAAAGTAAGTTAGTTTCGTAATTTAATGACCACGGTTTAGGAGTTCCAGGTATGGAATGTATATTGACCACATTGATAGATATGAAAATTACGGTCCAACACATGACATTTGTGGCTACTTTAGTGGTGAAATCAAAGTTCTTAGCACAACGGAACCTCGAAATATCTAATCAGTCCTAACGAGGGAAACAATATTCCCAAGGCCCTAATCACACATCAAGAGTATGGCACCCTTCCTCTCAAAGGGAGTATTCACAGTCCATGGCGAGGCGTGGAAAAATGTTAGAGACCTGCTGCGCCCACAATTCACTATACGAAAACTTTAAGATCTAGTAATCTTCGCTAAATATATAGATATTATATTCGAAGCTCTGCTAACAATAGGAGATGATGGCTAGATAGAAGAGTTTTCATTCCTTGAGCTGCTGCATTTCTTCACCTTAGATACAACAACAGAGCTTCTGTTTGGAACCAGCGTGAAATCGCAACGTGCTGCCAGGCGAGAGATACAGGTGTTTAGATGCTGGTATCAGCATAACTTTGGATAACAGACTTAGTCCAACAAATGTTGCAAAAGCCTTTGATTGCGCAAATGAATGGGCAAGTTTGCATATACGCCTTAGTTCCGCATATTGGCTTTGTGATAGTCTTAAGTTTCGTCGTGCTTGCAAAACTGTATATAACTTTACTAACAAGGTACAACTACCACTTATCTTTAATATCAAAGTTAATATATATCCCTTAGTTTGTTAGTCAAGCACTAAAAATGTCTGCCGAATATCATGCTATAGGTTCTTCTGCATTACTGTTAAATAAGGGCGGTCTTATCGACTCATTTGCGGATTTTGCTATTTCGTTAAAAGAGCTTTGCTACCAGACTCTACACGTCCTCGTTGCTACACGAGATAGAGATATAACAGCAGCTATGGTATCTTGGTGTCTAAATCGACTTCTGCGAAACCGTGCATTACTAGCTTGTCTTCGCAGTGAAGTGTTTGCATATTTCGGGATAGAGACTAAACTATATTAACAAATTAACTTTGTAACATTAAAGGCTTGCAAATATCTCCAATGGGTCCTGATAGAGACAAACAGGTTATATCCAGCAGGGCTACTCAATGCTTGCACCGCAACTGAAGACACTATATTACTAGTCGGTGGTGGTCTAGATGGAACGCAGCCTATTGCTTTGCGTAAAGGTACGCAGGTCAAATTTTGTAATTACTTGCTTATCGCGATAAAAGTATCTGGGGCAAGGACGCTTGGGAATTCCGTCTAGAAAGATAGGAAAACCGACGATATGGGTGGGAGTAAGTAAAAGTTTCGCATTACTACTTTCACTTAAAATACTTTCTTATTTATATAGATATACTCCTTTTGGCGGAGGTGCTAGGCTTTGTCCTGGATATAAGTTGTCCTTATTTTGCTTCACATCTTGGTTTTATTTTGTTAACAATAATACAGAGCAATATAGGCTTACTGAAGGTAGGTATATTCTTATGCGATTATTTTAACGGTTCGATTAGATTAAGAGTATATCGCTAGTATAAGAAATGGACAAAAAGCAATACAAGACTATTATTGTTACGGAGGATGGGCTTCGTATCAGGCTTTACAAGGCTAATATTGCAGCCTAACTATCCTCTCTAAAAATTTGACTCGGAAACATCTTGGAGAAAAGGATCTTTAAGTCGGGTAGTGCTATATCCTCTGAGAATCCTGAAAAGAGAAGACATTTGATCCGCTTAGTAATATTGATGTCCTCACAAGATCACAATCCAGTACCGTGGCGACATTGTGGGGTGGCCTCAAATGGAAGGGTATACTTATTATATAAATTATTTAAAACCCGATGTTTAATAAATTTGTGTCATTTTTGGGTGGAGGATATCCCAGAAATCTTTCTAACCCAATTTAGAATAGCGTTGAACCTGGGTTCAGTGCGACACTGCTGTGGGGCACTCCGACGGCTTCCTCTACATCGTGAGTTTCTCATAATTGCCTCATCTCCTGTTCAGATAGACAGGACAGGGCAACCGCATTCATTCCCTGTGCCCACGCAGCATCGATATATACTCGTTGCTGCTCAGAACATGTGGATCTCCTCTGCCCGGCGCGGCAGTAGCTTCCACATTGCACGATCGGACAAAAGCTTGATCCAACACCCTCATCTCTGGTCAGACTTTGGATCTGGTGTCCGATACGCAATGGGCATCGTGCACAACTACCCGGTCCTACTTGATATGCCTTGCGACCGGTTGATGCTCAAAACCACTGATGCAGTACAGTTCGCTTGACGGCTGTTTCAAAAACGTTGAATCAATCTCCCTAAGTGGTAACAGCTGTGACCCTCTAGACACACAATCGAGGGCAACATGAACAACAAACTCTTCCCTCCTCCTGTTCCCTGCGACCTGGGCAACGGGCCTCTCTCTGGCCTATGATAGCTAAGATGGCTAGTTCCCACGGAACAGGCTTGCTCCCCTATTTTTGCTCGAATCGTTGCAATTGTATCATCTGCGCCTCCTCCTCACTCGAGACTCTAACCCTCGGCTGGGAGGCTTAAGCAGCACAGAAAAGTTTATTCCGCCACCAGTACCTTCTGTCCGTTCCCGTCCGTCTCTATCCTTGTCTCCTAGCCACACCGGAAAGCTCCTTTAGCAAAAAGAGTCTTTATTCTTCTTTATCTAGACCGATATTAATATGCCTCTAGCTAAATCGGCTTTTATATCCTTGATATCGCGACTTATCTATATATATTATTCTTCCTTATAAGCAATATTATATATTATATTAACGACTATATTATTCCTCTTAGCTTATAATATAAATATACTACTGCATTGCAGATATTGCTATAATTTCTAGATATTATCTCCTATTCTTATAAAATTAGTAATAGTAAAGGTAGCAAAGTGGTATTAATATGCTATCTATAGGTTATTATCGGTTATGCTATTTTCGGTCTAAGATTACTATCTAAAATTTAAAAACTATATAAGTTTATTATTATTATATTTAGATAAAATATAACCTTTTAATTACTTTTTCTACTCTAAGTATATAATAGCAAAGCAACTAGTATGCTAGCTTATAATACTTATAAGAGTATAAAAGAATATATAATAAAGACTAAGTATACTAGAGTATAACGAATTTATTTAAACAAAGCTAGTAAATTCAGCAAGTTCTTGCTTATAATCTACTAATAACTCTTCTAGGGACTAGTTTTCCCGGTTGCTAGCTTCTTATATACCTTTACCTATATATATGCAATGTATGCAAAAAGGCTCTTTATTTGTTTATTAAGTATATTAGATTGCTTATAAAGAAGTAAGTAACTCAAACGGTTTTAGAAGGTTTTAGAAGAATATAGGTATTCGTAGAGGGTAAGAGAGTAATATAACAAGGCTAAAATATTATAAAGTAATAGTATAACAAGGCTAATAATATAAAGATAACTTATACTACTTTTAGTATATTTTCTAGGAAAACGGGCCTCGAGTAATATTTTATCAGGGTAGAAGTACTAGAAGTATACCTTCTAGGAAGTTAGACTTTTAATACTTCTGCGAATTAAGGTTATTAATAGTATACCTTCTAGGAAGACGGACCTTTAATAGCTTATAAAAAGGGTACTAGTAAGAACCTTCTAGAAAGATAGCTATTAATCTTCGACTTAAGGGTTAAAGCAGTTAATTAATAGCGGGCTTTTTAGAACTAGCTAAAGCTTCTCTTTTCCTTTTCTTTTAATCTAAGTATATAAATATAAAGTAAACTAATTAGTATTAATTTTATTAGAAACGCGTAGCATATATATATTATATATATAGTATACTTATATAACGAATCGACTTTGTCGGGTTGGTTTGGGATAAGTAGTAGATATAAGTAGTTATATATAAAGAGAGTAGCTTTAGGCGTTATCGAATACTACCGATTATAGGTTAAGATAATTAATTTAAGTTAAGCATAAAGCTTTTATCTAAGTACAAAAACCCTTCTATTTATATAGAACCTTCTTGCTTTAAAGCATATAAGACTATAAGACTATTTAGGACCTTTAGACTATTAAGGACCTCTAGACGCTTTAAAGGGTCCTTAGCTTATTGGCTATAGTTTTTAGCCTTCGCTAAGGCTTCCCTTGCATCACGTGACTTGTCTAAGCCACCCTAGGAGTTCTTTGCCTAACTCGCTAGTTAGTAAGCCTTAAGCTCCTAGCTAACGCGTGCAATTATTACTTTATAACACTATCCCCTTTCTTGCCTAGCGTTATCCCGACGCTTAACTATAGTAAGGAAATCTCTTAAGACTTATTATAGTCTTCTTCTTCTTCTATTATATCCCTTTACTATAAACGAAAAGAATAATTACTCCTTGCTTATCGAATTAAAGACTCCCCTTTATCTATTAAAATAATACCCTATTCTCTTTATATATCCTAGGACCGAAAATATATAATAGAGAAGGTTTTATCTTCTCGTTATTTTAAGTATATTTGCTAAGGTTATCCTTGCGATAGTTTATCTAATGCTTAGGAGCATAACATGCTCTATAAAAGCAACTAGTCTTCGATAGCGAAGCTTAAGGTAAAATTAAAGGAATAAGAAGAGAAAGCAATACGCAAGATCCTCTATATTTATAAATAGAAACGCTTGCTAATAAAAAAGGAAAGGAAAATATCTATTCGTAGCTTATATTTTCTAGATAAGTTAAACGCTATAGAGAAATATAAGGAAGCCGAGCATCGGGAGAATAAGGCGCATGCAATTAAGAAGTCGCCGCCCTTGCTTACTAAGCGTATTAACCTTTCTTTTATCTTAGGTCTTAATAACTTTAATCCTAACTCTTCTTTTTAAGCAACCCTAGATTTTGTTAATAGAACTCCTTTAGCTTTATAAAGCTTTTAAAGTATTCCCTTAGTTCTTATATATTTTCCGAATATAAGTAATTAAGCTATTTTACTAAATACTTAACTTTATTTTTAATATACTAATAGTCTAATATCGTTTCTATATTATATATAGCGTTTAGATTAACTAGGTTAATCTCTATATATAGGGCGCGCGGCGCTCCCTTAAGTGCTAGCTCTAAGAGTAAGATATAAAATACTAGATATATTCTTATTATATTAAGTAGCTTAAGTTAATAATTAACTAGTCTAATAACTTTGCTAATTTTAAATAGTCTTAACTTTCTATAATCTAGTTTCTTGCTTAGTCGTTTTATTTTAATATTTTTTCTAAGCAAGTAAACTTTATCCCTCTCTTTAAGCATAAGTTCTATACTATATTTTGCATTAGAGTATAATGCTATTTGCTATAATATAAATTGTATATTATCTGCGAGTTATTCGTATAGCGATTTAAGCTAGTTTACCTAGATCTTAGCTTACTAAGCAATCGAACTTCCTTTAATTGCAGTTCTATATGCTTTAGGGTTAAACTTATAGTTAGCATAGAATAATAATATTTTCGTAGTCTTTGCTTCTACGCTATTATATGCGAACTAGGCTAAGGGCAATAGCTTTACTTAATCGCTTTATTAATAGTTAATATAATAGCAAAGGTAAGCTTTTATTATTTAATTTAACCTTTTTATCTAATTATCTATTTAAGGTCTAAAAGCTATTAATATCTTAAGCTTAGTTCCTAGTAATGCTATAAGTAATCTCTAGAACTTTAAAGTAAAAAGCTTATCTTTATCTAATATAATCTTATCTAATAGTTTATAATTAGCTAATATAATTCTTAGAAACGTATATGCTAAATCTTCTGTAATATAAGTTATCTTATATAGAAGCATATATATATACTTAGTAAGTCTATCTAATAACTAGGATAGTATTATATTCTACTTCTATTATAAGCTTCGTTAATTTTAGCAATTCTCTTATAAAATCTTATGCTATTAATAACTAGGGTTTTAAAGGGGTATGCAGTGATTCAAGCTAACTATATAGCTTATATCTTAAGGACTTATTCCGTATATAAGTATTGTATTTACTAACCACCTTCTTAACTATATATTTTATTAAGAATAGCAGCCTAGTAAGGGTATAATCCTCTAGACTATATACTCACGGTTATAACATAGCTATAGGGTAGAACGTACTACTATTAAATCGACTAATTAACTAAGAAGAAAGTTAAGGTTAAGCCTTCTTATATATGCGTAGAAGTAGCCTTGCTTACTAAGAGGTTTACTTTCACTAGCCTTAACTTAGCCCTTGCCTTAGCTAATCAGGTTGTATCCCTAAACTCTTTTACTACTCCTTTTCTAATACTCCCCCTTAGGGCGTATCTTAATTAGTTAAATCTCCTATTATATAATAAAGGGAAATTCCCTTTAAAGCAAAGTAACGTTTTGCTATCTCTAGCTAACTAAGACCCCTTTTTAACTTCTACTTTATAAAGTACCCTTATCGACTAGTCTTAATTATCTCCGAAATCGCTTATATATAATATATAGTAAAGGCTTAGTTATACCGTTTATAATTATATTGCTTATAAGAATATATAAAATCTCTAGTTTCCTTTTCTTAGCTAGATCCCTAATAAAGTAGTAGCTAATATCGATATGCTTAGATTGCTTATATAGATATAAGTTCTTTACTAGTGCTAATACCCCTTGATTATCTCCGTATATCTTAATAGTGCAGTCTCTATTATTATTAATATAGTAAGGGGCTCCTAGATTCTTCTATATCTGCGCAGCCTATTATCTAAGCTTTATAAATATTGCTTAGGAAATATACTCTAATTCCGCGCTTAATATTAATATTAACTTTTGCTTTCTTAACGCCTAGGCTATTAGTCTATTATAAAATATGCCTATGCCCCTAGATATGCTCTTCTAGTCCGTCTTATTACTTGCCTAATTAGCGTTTATATATACGCTTATATAGCTCGAATAAGCTCCCCTTAGCCTAAGGCATAGCTTCTGCTTTAATATTGCTTTAATATACTATAAGAGCTACTTTAAGGCGTATTTATAGCGTTTAACTAGGTTCTTTATATACTATAATAGTTGTCTAAGGGTAAAGGCTATATCGGGTCTTATAAGAATTATCGCGTATATAAGCTAGCTAATCCCCTTTGCATATTGCTTTGCGTTAATAGAAGCCTTGTTTTCTTTAGTAGCTAATAAGCTCTTAAGGTTCTATGCAAGGGTTATCCGTCTTTTATATCTAATTAATATAATTCCTATTAAGTTATAAACGTCTTCTAAGTATAGCTCTTAGTCTATATATATTATCTAGTTTGCTTAGTCTTTAGTAACTTATACTCTAAGAATCTTGCTAATTTCCCCTAGATTCTTAGTCGTAAATCTCTCCGATAAACTCTTATAGAACTAATTAAGCTACTTAGTGCTCTTAGTAGCGGCTAGTATATCGTTAATATATATAAGAAGCTATATATATCTCTCTTTATAGATATATAAGCATAGGTCTCCTAGGCTTTGCTAAAACTTAATCTTAATTAGGAAGTTCCTTAATAGCATTGCCTAGTTTCTTCTTGCCTATTTTAGTTTATAAAGACTATATAAAGCCTTAAGAATATGCCCTTTCTTTATAGCGTAGCCTTATAGCGGTGCTAGGAAGATATCCTCTTGCAATTAAGACTTTATAAAGGCGTTCTTGATATTGTATTAATAGCATTTAAGATCCTCCTTTGCAACTATAGCTAAGAATATTCGTAGGGTATTTATTTATATAGTTAAAGCAAAGGTTTTAGTATAGTCGATACTATATTATTAGCTAAACTCTCTAGCTATTAACCTTGCCTTAAATTACTCGATTTCTCTAGTATTAGTTATCTTAATACTAAATACTTATTTCGTCGATATAAGATTAGCGCTATCTAGTAGAATAAACTCTTCCTATATTCTATTTGCAATTAGCATCCTTAATTCCTTATTAATAGCTTTTTTCTACTTAGCAGCGAACTCTTGGTCGTTTACTGCCTCCTTATATATTCGTGGAATAATAACGCCCTTAATTACTTTAGTAGCTATAGCTTTATTATTAGAATGCTCTTCTTTGCCTAAGACTACTAGGAAGCATCTTTTAATCTTAACCCGTAGCGATTTCCTATTAATATATAAGATTTCTTATAGGACTTCCGATAATATAAATGCATACTCCCCCTAAGACTTAGCTATAAGTATTATTGCAATTATAGCTTAGATTATCTTAGTAACCCGCTTTCCTTCGTTATCCGAATCTCTCTTTCTCTTAAGTTAGTCTTAGAAGTAATAGCGGTTATCTCTTGCTTTATTTATTTAGTCTAGAACTATCGGCTCTTATAGCTATAGCTCTTGCGGGTTTAAGTCTGCCTATAGCTCTTGCTTATCGTCTCCCTTGCTATTAGTAATAGCTTCTTTAGCTAGAACTTTAATTACCTCTAGTTTTAATACCTTTAGCTTTATTACCTTTAGCTTAAGGTTTAAGGTTATAGCCTTATCTTCTATCTTATTATTAGTCGGGTTAACCTTATAGATATTCCTATTGCTATCTTTATTATATATTAGTATATCTACTAGTTATATAGTTACTAGCACTTTAATAGTAATAGACTAGTTTCTATAGTCCTCGGGTATTAGTTAGTTTAGCTAAAAGCCTTTATCTACCTCCTTTTAAGGTCTTCCTTTTGCAGCGCGATCTCTTAAGTTAATCGACGTCTTATTTAGTCCTTAAAGTCCTCTTAAGCATAAGTTCACGGTTTTTCCTAGTATAAACTTATTTACTTCTACTTTACTACTTAAGATAATACGCTTAAAGTCTAGGGTATATATCTTTAAGTATCTATCTATATCCTTTAAGTAACTTATAAATACTCTTTCTCGGCCTCTTAAGATAAGCTTATTATAGCGATCGTTCTTATATAGCGTCTTAGGGTTAATATATCTATATGCCTTGCTCCCTTATACTTATATATTCTTAATTAATAGTCTCTTGTTAGTATAAGCTTCTTCTAGTAATATAATCTTGCTATTTATTACTAGGCCTCTTAGTTAAAGATTTCTTAGATAAGCTTTTGCCTTAGCTACCTTATCCTAGAACTTTAATAGTAGCTCTTACCTCTTTAGCATAGCTTTAATATTATTCTCGACTATCTAGATACTTCGTTTAGCTACTCTATTTTAACTAGATATAGCTATAGTTATAAATTATGCTTATATACTATCTTTATCTTGCTATTAAAGTAGAACCTTTTATAATTCTAGTGCATTATTAGTTCTAGTAGCTTTAACTTTCTTGCTAGTTTAAAGCTCCTTTTTCCTTCTCTACTTCTATAAGGCTAGAATTGCCTTATCCTTCGTTGCTAGTAGGATTAACTATATATATCTTATAGTATTATCGACTATTCGTAGTAGTTCCCTATTTCCTTAGATAGATTTTAGGAATAGGCCCGCTAAGTCTAGGCTTACTAGTTCTAGCTTTTCTTGCTTTAAAAGTTGCTTACTTATTAAGTTCCTTATCTTAGCTAATTTATACATTTTATATACTCTTTAGTGCGGCAGTGGGATCTTAATAGCCTCCTTAAGTATAGTGACTTTATGCATATTTCTTAGTATATTAAGTCTACTATATACAAACCTCTTATGCATTAAGCGGTATAGTTATCTTTGCTCTTTGCTAGTAGCTATTTCTAGCTTTAAGTTATCTAGGTCTAGATCTATTTTACTATAGCAATAGTAGTTAGCTATTTATGCTTAATAGTTAGACTAGTTTTAGTTAGATTTATCTTAGTATAAGCTTTCTAGGCTAGTTTCGGGACTAGTTTTGCCTAGGC
>JAPZPB010000865.1:0-12438 GCA_037952635.1 Bryoglossum gracile | reverse complement strand
TTACTTTAAAAGCATATTCCTTAGGGAGATTTAATATAGGCTAATATATTTAAATTAATTATATAGTTTAGCTTTACTTTTAATAGTAAAACTTTTGCTACTAAAGAAGAGTTTAAAAAACTTATTAAAGAACTCCCCTTTAAAGACTATATTATTATTTAAGCTAACTTCGCGAATAAAATTACTAAGTTAAATACTATCCTAAGTAAAGTTTTAATCCTTTTAAAGCCTTACTTTATAGATTTAGAAAATTCTTGCCTTAACTTAATAAGTTAATAAATTGCAGAGTTTTATAAGACTACTAGTAAGAGTTTATAAAAAAGACTTATAGTTACGAGGTCCTTGCAGCTCGCTGGCGCTCACTGTGTAGATTATGTGGTATAGCGCTAGTCCTAATTAAGTAAGTTATATTATAACTTATATTTTATTATAAATAGTTAAGCAAATTATTAGCCTTTTTTAAGAATATTATTATTAGTGTAAGCAAATTATAAATAAATTAATAAATAGGGTTTTTATTATAAATATATTAAGCTTATAAATAAATTAATAAATAGGGTTTTTATTATAAATTAATAAATAGGTTTTATTATTATAGCAATTATAAGTAATTATAATATAATAATTATTCTTGCTATTTTATTATTTCAAAATTGCTTTATTTATATTATACTTATTTCTTTACTCTTTTCTTTTATTCTTTTATTATTTAATTATAAATATATATATATATTTAATAATATAATAAAAGATTTTATATAATATTTCATAGCTTTTTATTATCTTCTTTTTTAATTATAGAAATATATTTTAAAGATATTTTTAAAGTTAAAAATATTTAACTTTATTTTATTTAGCTACTTTTATTAAATTATATATTTATTATTTTATTTAAAAGTAAATAAGACTTTATTAATTTATTTCTTAGAATTTATATTATTTTTTATTATATAATTATAAGGATATATAATTCTAAATAAAAATAAAAAATAAAATTTATATATTATATACTTTTATATATTTATAGCTATTACTTATTAAAGTAAATAGCCATTTTATATAAGTATATAAGGAATATTATAATTAACTTTATTATATAAATATTAGAATTTTAGATTTCTTAAAATTATATTCTTTTTATTATTTAATTTATAAAACTTTCTTTCTTTATTATTTAAATATTTAAATTACTTTTTGCTATTATTTTCTAAGTTTATAAATTATTTATTTTTACTTTTATTATTTGCAAATTACTTTTATATTATTATTAATAAATTGAAACTTTAATTAATATTATATTAACGTTTTTTATTTATTATACTTTAATAATAATATATAAAGTTTATTATATTAAGGTTTTATCTTTATAAATTATAAATTATTATTACAAAATATAAAAAAGTATTAATTATTATTAAAAGACCCTATTTCTTATAGCTTATAATATAATAAAGTAATTTTATATAACCTTATATTATCTTAATATATTTATATATTTTTTATTTATTTATTTATTTATTAGCATTCTTCTTTATTATATTTTTACAAATTTAAAATCTTTTATATTAAAAAGGAATTAAGTCTTTATAGCTTGCTAGCGCCAATTATATAAGCTATATAATAACTTCCTTTTTTATTATAAATATATAATTAGCTTTATTTCTCGTTTTCTTTAATAATAATAATAATATTTTATTTTATTTTATTTATAAATATATTAATCTTAAATCTAATAGTAAATTATAAAATCCTTATTCTTATTCTTATATCTAATTTTACTATTATTATTATATTTGCTTTTTATTTCTTTTAACTTATTTTTATTAATTATTTTAATTATAATCTCTTAGTTATTAGCTTTATTTAAGTATAACTTATTTAGTATTATTATTATATTTATAAAGCTATTAAAGTATTGCTTTAATTAATAATAAAATCATGAATTATTATTATATTTAAATTTATATATATACTTTTAGCTTTTTATTTTAAAGCTTATTATATTATTAAAAAACTGGCTTTGCTTTTTATTCTCTTATATTAAGTAGCTATATAGCTTATAATACTTATAGTATTAGCTATAGCTTAAGGCTCTAGCTTTAGCTTATAGCATTAGCTTATAGTATTAGTTCTAGCTTATAGTATTAGCTTTAGCTCTAGCTCTGGCTTTCGCTTATAGTATTAGCTCTACCTTATAGCACTGGCTCTGGCTTATGGAACTGGCTATAGCTTATGGAACTAGCTCTGGCTTATGGCACTGGCTTTAGCTCATGGAACTGGCTCTAGCTAATGGAACTGGCTACGGCTTATAGCATTAGCTACGGCTCATAGCACTAGCTATTGCTAATAGAACTGGCTACGTATCGCACGCTAGCGTGGTACGTTGTGTGATTATATATATGGTTTGAGTGATTAAAGAAGAGCTAGTAAAGAGTAGTTGTACGAATATCTATCTAAAGAGAAAAGGAAATAAATAATTATATAATTATAGTATATATATATAAGAGAGCATAAGCTATATGCTTATATGCTCTCGAGCCCTAAGAGTATATATAAATATTAAGTAATAGGGGCTATATTTTGTAATACACCCCTTAGATAGTTTATAGTAGAGTGATCTATCTAATTAACATAGCAAATAAATAACGTAATATAGCGTTAAATAATCAAGATATAGCAAACAAATAGCTTGGTATAACGTTAAATAATTAGGAATCTAGTTATTCCCTAGATTGCTTATAGTAGAGCTATATTAACTATTCTTTCTAAAAATAAGAACTTATAAATAATTGCGCAGGAATGCCTAAGAAATTAGGTTTACCCTATAGTAATCGGCGATATAATCTAAGATTATAGCTTACGAATCTATTTATTCTTACTAGGTTAAGACTAGCGGCGGATCTTCCCTTAGATTAACTACCCGCTTTTCTAGGTATAAAAAGATTTAACTTTACTCCTAGTTTTATCTTCTAAATATATTAATGCTTTTAAATATTTACTATACGCTTCCCTCCTTTAAAACAAATTTAAATTATAATCTATATACTCCTCTTTTAATATACTTAAAAGATTAAAGGCTTTCTTATCTATAAAGACTCGGTATAATCGTAAGCGTATAAGTTTCCCTTTTAACTTGAATTCCTTTATAAAGTATCTTTAAACTTAATCGCGTATTAGTTTAGCTAATAATTTTAAAAAGAAAGCTTTATAGTTAGATTATTCGGTTTCTTATCCCTATGCTCCTCCCTAGACTCCCCCTTTCTATCGCAGTCGCTTTAGTCGCTTTATAACTAATAGTTTTATAAATCTTAATCCTAAAACTAAGGTTTCTAGTAGTAATAACGAAACTAATAATCCTTTTAGTAGTATTAGTTTAGATAATATTAACTTTAATTATTTCTTAGATTAACTTATCGCCCCCTTTTATGCTCCCTTCTCTAATCCCTTAGCTTTAAAACGCTTTTTTATCTCTTTCTTTAACTAACTCGATATTATTTAAACTCTTATCTATAGCTTTCCTTTCCCTAGCCCCGCTCCCCCCCGCTTTATCAATCGTTTTTTAACTCTTAGTAGCAGAGTTCGTAAGCTCCCTAGTCTTATAAGATTTTCTATTTACCTTAACTATATTCGCTTTATTTTAACTAATCGCTTTAATAGAGCTTATTATAACTCTTTAAAGAATATAAAGAGATACTAGCGCTATTCTTCTAGGCACTCTTATATTCTTATATTTACTAAAGTCTCTTGTTTAGCGATCCGACTTTATAATGCTATAATCGCTATAAAGGCACTTAACTTTCTTTTAAATGCTTTAGTAAGCTTCTAATCTTTTATTATACTTTACACTTATTAACTTAAAAAAATTAGTATATTCGCGATCTTTGAAAAGCTATTTATACTATGCTTAGAAACGTGGAAGTAAACGATAATTCTAAGGTTAAGGTTATAAAGCCTAAGCCTACTATTATTAAGCCTCGTGCTTATAAGGATAATAATAATAATAAGGGTAATCCCTTTAGTAAAGATATATATAAGATAATCTTTTCGGGTTTAGCTAAGGCTTTTAGCAATATAGCTAAGGCAGTTTAAGTATATAAGTTAATATTTTAGTATTTTCGGAGCTTCTAAGTTATGTTTTTATTATATATTAAGTATAAGGGTAGCTTTTTTCGTTATTTTTCGAGTATCTAAGTTAAGCTTTCGCTATGCTCCTTCCCTTGCTATACTCTTTTTTAAAAAGAGAATAAATAAATAAATAACTTTCTAAAAACAAGTATATAAATAAAAAAATATAATTATAGTAAATTTTTAACTATTATTCCCTTGATTACTAGATTATTTCGAGCTTTGCTTATATATTTTAAAAGTTTAAGAATGCTTTAAACTATTTAAATTTATATTATAGTAGATTCTTAGTAAGCTTATTAGCTAGCATATTAGCTATAGGGAAGTATATAACCTTAAAAAGTCCTTTTGCGTGCTCTTAGCATAGCTATATATTTTAAATATCTATATATCGCAATTTAGTCGAGATCCTTTTATTATTGCTTATAATTAAACGGATTATCTATTAATTATTATAGAAGATTATCTAGAGCTCCTTAAGGTTAAGTCGAAGCTCCTTAAAGAACCTTTATAGTGCAATAGTTTCCTTAGTAATATAGCTTATACTAAGTATTTTAGACTCTATTATTAATATAGTAACTATGCTTTAGCGAGCGGCTTTCTATATAACTAGTCCTCTAAAGAGCGTTATAATATAGCTATAAGATAATCGTCTAGTTTTAATATTGTTAGTAAAAGAAGCGTTTAATGCGATTATAAGATAAGTATCTTTATACTTATCCTTATACTAGATGCCTAGGAACCGAGTTTTAAAAAGGTACTTAATAGTCTAGTTAATCGCGGTAAAGTGCTCTAGGCTTAGATTTATAAGAAATTAGGAGAGTTTTAAGGCTACGAACGCTATATCTAGTTATAGTATAATCGCTATATATAGCAATAACTTAACCTTCTCTTAGTAGCTTTTAATTTGCTATCGGGTTGCTTGCCTTTTATATTTCGTAAGCTCTAAAAGAGAAAGAGGCATGCTTAGTGCTTTTCTATCGATTAATAAGAATTTCTTTGCGATCTTCTTAATATATAAGTTATATATAAGCTAGATTTTCTTCTTTATATAGTCTCTTAAGATCCTTATTCCTAGGAACTATTTAACTTCTTTTTCCTTATATAATTTATATACTCTTTATAATCCGTTAATAAACTTTTAAGCGTATTCCTTATCTATTAAAGAGTAAGCTATAAGCATATCGTTTATATAGAAAAGTATAAAAACTCTATAATCTTTATCTATAAAGATATAAGGCTCCTCTTTAAGCTGCTTAAGTCCTAGTGCTTTAAGTATATTAGTAAGATTAGTAAACTATAGGGCAAGAAAGTCCCGTAGCCTATATAGTGCTCTATCGACCTCTACGTAGTACTTAAGTTATTTAAACCCGTCTAGTAATTAATATGCTACTAGCATGCTCTTAGCTAGCCTCTTTGCGTTAATAAATATATTTATAATATCGAACTATCTAATCTTTAGATTAAATTAGGCTACGATCGCTATAAATACTCTAAATAATCTTGCTATAAGCATTATAGCGTATATTAAGACTATCGATGCTTCCTCTTAGAGATCTCCTTATATAATTACTCAAGATTTGCATCTTATTAAGTAGCCTTCGAAGTTTAATTTATAGTAAAAAACCCACTTTAATAAGATTAGAGTAGCTATAGTTATATAATTCTCGACTACTCTCTAGCAATCTCTTGCTTCTAGGTTTCTTAGCTCCTTTTCTGCATTTGCTTTAAATTAAGCACTTAATAGGTATTTCTTAAGCTCTTTCTACGATTTTAGTTCTTTTAGTAAATCCGATAGCTAAATCTATAGAATAGTAATAAGGGGTTTAAACCCTTATTTTTGCTTTGCTATAAGTATAGATGCTGCGATTATTGCGTGCATTATCTTATATAGCCTCTTTTCGTTTTCCACTTATCTTAGCTAATTAGGCTAGACTAAGTATAATAGCGAATCAAGGTAGTCCTATCTTTTATAAGAGCTAGTTATTGCAGTTTATAGCTTACTAATAATAGTTATAACTATATTACTTGCTTTGCCCTTACTATTTAAACCCTTACCTTATAGTCTCTTGCTTATTTTAGTCTTCTTATAAGTCTTCTTAATATATTAGCGTTTTAGCTTCTTAGTAAGCTCTCCTAAAATAGAGTTATTTAATCCGCTAAGTTAATAAAGTCTTCCTTAAAGATTGTTATTATATAGTAGTAGTCTAGTCTGCTCTTCGGATTTAATACTAGTATATAGCATATTTAGATGCTCTTTAGGATAAAGCCCGGGATATAGTAATATAAGTTGCTCTTCGGGATAAGCCCTAGTATATAGCAAGCTCTATTGCTCTTCGGTTTAATTACTAGCATAATCTCTTTATAGATCTTATATAACCGCACTCCTTATATAAGCCTTTGGCTCTAAAGTAGGCTATATTATACCCTATTCCGTACTCCTTATATAAGCATTTAGAGGCTCTGGAGTTAGCTTAGGGCTTATAAGTCCAGTCTCTTTATGCTCTTTTAAAGCAAACTCTAGTTCTCAAACTAAAGCTAGAGAGTTTATCCCTAACTTATAATCTTAAGCTATAATTAGAGCGTTACCCCCTAGAAAGCTTTCTTTATTTAGTTGCTCTAGTATAAAATTATCCTCGAACTTGTAGTCTATTAAAGATATAGCGTCCTATATACCCTACTCTTTTTCGATTATTTTTACTATATCTTGCAAGATCTTAAGTAGTTAGCTAACTACCTTATCTTCGATTCTTAATATATAGAACTTTATCTTGTCGAATACTATATTCCTTAATATAATAACTCTATTAAGCAAAAGTATCTAGATCCTAAAAATATTAAAAGTAATATATTTAACTAGGTATTTAATATACCCTTTTAGATTAACTTTAAAGTCCCTCTTATGCTTCCTAGCTTCCCTATCCTTGATTATTAGGTAGCTCCTGCATCCGTATGCTTATACAAAGCTCTAGTCTAGTCTAAGATCTATTATTATGCGTTTAACTAGCTTTAGATTATATTAATAAAAGTAGTAATAAAACTAGGAATTAAGCATCTTGTTCGGGCTATGCATGCGGTAAGCATATAATAGGCTTATATTATATAAGAAGATCGCAGCTTTAGTTATTTTAGTCTATACCTCGGGTAGGAGATTAGCGTCGAGCCTTATTTTAATTAATTTAGTAATTATTTCTTTACTAGCTCTCTCGCTCCCTTTATTTAGTTTATAAGTATAAGTAAGGGTAAGCTTTACCTTTATACTTATCTTGTCCGCTTACTCTTAGTAATATAATCTCCCGAATGCTAGGATTATTGCTTTCTTATTATTATGCTTTATTTTGCAAATTAACAACTTATATTATCTTTATACCTATTGCTTAAAGTGTTTAAGCGCACGAAGAACTTTATTTTATAATTTAGTCTTAAGTATATACCCGAAGATCTTACTACTATACTTATCCTTAATTATAAGCACTTACCCGGAACTATTATATATATATAAGAAATCGAATAGATCTTATAAAACTCTCTAGAATAGTCTTAGTAATCTCCTTTCGGATAATCTTCTAAAGATAATAGCCTTTATATAAGCGGCGGCATAAAACTCGCATTCCTTTTAAAAGGGTCTTATAATAATCACGTTTCTAGCTATCTAAGCTAGGGTATATAAAGCTAGTAATCCTAGGTAACTAGCTTTCTTATGCTATACTTCTGCTATATTACTTTTAGGCTTTAAGTAATCCTAGGAGCGTTTAAATTTTCTTTTAACTTTTCTTTTAAGAGTAAGGAATATAAGAATGCTAACTGTATTTATAGGGATTATAATAGGCATATCTAGATAAGAGGAGAGAGCTTTATATTTAAAGAAAAAGAAGTTAAACTTGCATTATAACTTTTTAACTATAAAGCTCTCCTTATCTATTCCTTAGCGTAGTATATAGTTATACCCTTAATACTATACTCTAGTAGCAGCTAAATAAGCTTTTAAGATAATATTAATATAAAAGTTCTTAATAAGTGCTATATTATTAAGCTTAAGCTTAATAGTACCCTCTCCCTTCGGCTTATTAATCTTGATTATATAGCAACCTCTTCTTAAGATCGGGAAGCTAATAGTACTAGCTTCAACGCGATTATCGATAACTAATTTTTATAGAGATCCCAGGATAAAGAGCGACTTATTATTAACTAAATAAGTAGTATTATAGTTATTAAGCAAGGTATACTTAGATAGTAGGTGCTTATTAAAACTAAACGTAGTATATATACCCTTACCCGCATTTAGTATAAGGAGTATAGGGTTAATAATTATAGCGTTAATATAATCTAGAAACTTGCTAGCTAAGGGAGCCTAATTAGAGGACTATCCTTTGCTTTAGCTTAAGCTAATCTATCCCTTTTCCTTAATATCCTTATAAAGCTAAGTTTACTTGCTTTAAGTATATATACTCTTAATCTTATTAAAGTGCTTATAAGGGTCTTAAGATAATCTTATAATAGCACTTCTTAGGCTCTAGCATGCTCTAAGCTCTTATAGATGCCTTTCTATTAGCATATTATATAAGTAATCTTTATTGCTTCTTTAGTTATAAACGTTTTTACTTATTTTAGAAATATTCTTGCTAGATTAGTTATCTAAGCGTTTACTAAGTATAGCAAAGATCTTAAGAGCTTTTAAGCCACGAATAGAAGAGTGCTTTATAGCTAGGGCTACGAATAGCTAACTTATCTCTTTAAGTAATTTAATTAGTTCTTTAAACCTTTCTTTTTTAACAAGCTTAGCAAGCTTCCTAATTGCCTAGTCGCAAGCTAATTTAACTTGTAGGCTCCTAAGAAAAGTCTTCGTAGCAAGCACCCCTTAAACTTCTAGAATAAAGTATGCAAGACTATCGGTTTCATCAGAAACGCGTAGCATGTACGTATTATACACGTAGTATGCCTATTGCGTTAGTTGATGATTCTTGATTATTCTATATATTTAGGTAGTGGAGCCCCAATATATAATTAAGGCTCCGCACTAGTGCTATGACTAAGCCATGACTAAGAGGCCTCGTGATTAGTCAAACCAACACTAGGCCTTCTCTAGAAATGGTATAAGTCCTAAAACGCCTAAAAACGAGAAGAAACTAGAGTAATATAACTTTATGCTTAGTTAGCATGCATAGCCGTATAACTTGGTATAAGTTATAGGCTATATATGCCAAAAGGGCATAAAATATCCTATATTTTAAGTTGCTAGAAAAGCACTTGAAAAGCACTTGAAAAGCACTTAAAATACCGTGTATTCTAAGTTATACTATCTGCCTATAGCTAATCATTATCCTATATATCCGCCCGTATACCCGCATGCTTATATAGTTATTATATCTGCTATGTGCCTAATTACTATGTTCCTCGCTTAACCTATTCCTATACGTTCTAGTTCGTATCAATAAGGAATTTAAGGGTATTCGTAAAGTCGGTAAGGCTGGATTTGCTAGCTATCTACTTTACCTGGGCAATCTCTCTTCTTTTGTACATTCGGATAGCCTAGCTAGGCCGGCTATACTAGCTATATAGGTGGTTGAAATTGCGGCTGGCTCTGCGTTAGGTTCTATATAGGGGCCACTTAAGGCTCTAGAAAATCGCTATAGTAAGGTATATTTTGTACTAGCTGGGCTAGCTTAGCTAGCTTAGCTGGCTTAGCTGGCTATACCGGATTAACTAGATAGGCCGGCTATATTGGCCGTGCTAGTTATACTAGCTATGCCGGTTGTATTGGTCGTGCCGATCGTACTAGCTATACCGGTTATACTGGCTTTGCCGGTTGGGACTGGTTTTAGAGAGTATTTTGGGACTGTTTTAGGAGGGTATTTCGGGACTAGTTTTGCGGAGGGTATTAAGGAAAGTTCGTATATTAAGGCATACCTTGTATAAGTTAGAATTGTGCTTGTGCTATTCCTGTTTGTGACTAAAAGGGCTGGTTTTAAGCCTGGTTTTGCAGCGGGTTCTATATAGCTTAGAATAATAGAATAGGCTAGTTTTGCTATGCCTTTAAAAGTAGTTATCGATCATGGTATAAGTCTCTAATTTTTACTATTTAAGCCGATGTAATTAGTCCTTTTATAAGGTCTTTCTTAACGTCTTTGTAATCTTAATCTAACTATATATGCTATAACTCCTTATAAGCGGTAGCGTATATCGTATCGACGATCTTCTTGCCTCTGCTTGCCTACGGTATAAAGATATTACTATATCGCAGGTATTTCTATAGCTTACTTAGACCTTCTCCTATTCTCTTAAAATCGTTAATTTCGAAGTCTTGAAAGTAGTGCTAGAATACCTCTTATAAGTCTTCGTCGCTATATTCGTTCTCGGTCTATAGCTCTTGTTTAACGTTCGAGAATTGTATAAGGTTATCGTTACTATACTTAGACGGTTTATATCCCTTTGACTATTTCTTTATTATCTTCTTCTACTCTAGGTTTATAATAGCAGGGCAACTAGTATGCTAACTCACGGTACTTGAAAGAGTATAAAAGGATATATAGCAGGGACTGAGTATGCTAGAGTATAACGAATCTATTTAGACAAGGCTAGTAAATTCGGCAAGTCCTCGCCTGCAGTCTACTAGTAACTCTTCTAGGGACTAGTTTTCCCGGTTATTAGCTCCTTATATACCTCTACCCGTATATATGCAGAATACGTAGAAGGGCTCCCCGTGTCTTGCGTTTGTTAAGTGTGTATTAGATTGCTTATAGAGGGGTAGGTAACTTAAAGGGTTTCGGAAGGTTTTGGAAGGGTGTAGGTATTCGTAGAGGGTAGGAGGGTAGTATAACGAGGCTAAAGTGTTATAGAGTAGTAGTATAACGAGGCTAACAGTATAAAGATAACTCGGGCTACTTTCGGCGAACCTTCTAGGAAGATAGGCCTTAATAGCTCTTATCAGGGTAGGGGTACTAGAAGTGGACCTTCTAGGAAGATAGACTTCTAATGCCTCTGCGAATAAGGTTATTAATAGTGGACTAATAATAGCAGACCTTTAATAGCTCTAAGAAAGGGTACTAATAGGGACCTTCTAAGAAGATAGCTATTAATCTTCGACTTAAGGGTTAAAGCGGTTAATCGATAGCGGGCTATTTAGGACTAGCTAAAGCTTCTCTTTTCCTTTCCTTTTAATCTAAGTATATAAACGTAAAGTAAACTGATTAGTGTCGGTTTTATCAGAAACGCGTAGCATATATATATTATATACGTAGTATGCCTATTGCGTTGGTTGATGATTCTTGATTATTCTATGTATTTAGGTAGTAGAGCCCTAATATATGATTGAGGCTCCGCACTAGTGCTATGACTAAGCCATGACTAAGAGGCCTCGTGATTGGTCAAACCAACAAAGACCTTAATAGTATACCTTGCTCTATTCCCTATGCTATTCTATAAGACTTATATTTCCTTACTTAGCAATTCGCAGAGTACGCAAGTAATCTTCTTTTATAATGCTCTTAATACTCGACTTAAATACTCTAAAGTTGCTTTATAAGTTCTTAACGATCCCTTAAACTATAACCGTAGTCTTAACTAGGCTAATTAACTTATTACGCAAGAGTCAAGGTTCTATATTCTTCTAGAGCTAGTTAAATACGAAAGTATATCTAGCGATTTTATAGATACGCGCCTTTTCTTTAATCTTATGCTTAGTTTAGTAGATCTTAGCTAGCTTAGCTGCCTTTTATATCTTTGCAAGAATAGGTTTTTCGAGTGAAATTAGCTTCGAAGAATAGTTAACAAGTGCTTTATTATCTTTTATATTCTCGTTTTCTTATTACTTAAGTACTTGATTATACTATATAGTTTTAAGTTAATAATTAGATGCTTGCTCGTTGTTAAGCTAAGCCTTAATCTCGATAATCGTTAAAGGCTTATTAGTAGCTTAATCATATAGACTTAATACTATTAAAGCGTTTAGATTATAAAGATGCTAGACTCTTCTACTATTAGCAATAATTTAGAGTGCTATAAACCACTCTATCTATTAGCAGTGATCTTTAAGGACTATAAAAGTCTTTACAATCTTAAAGTCGTTAGATACTATAATCGCGGATCTTAAAAAGCACTTTTTAAAAAAGTTAAGCTTAAAGGTTAAAGTATATAGAAGGAGAATAGAATTTTCAACTAAGTATTTATAGCTCTTTATAGTAGAAAGTTCTAATATAACTGCGAACCGGGCTTATAACTATTACACGCTAGCATAGTATATTATATAATTATATATATAGTTTAAGTGATTAAAGAAGAGCTAGTAAAGAGTAGTTATATAAATATCTATCTAAA
>JAPZPB010000863.1:0-12448 GCA_037952635.1 Bryoglossum gracile | reverse complement strand
CTAGGCGTAATAGTAAGCTTTAAATAATAAGACAACGCAAGGTTATAAGCATTAAGAGCACTTAAGAGAAGCAAGTAAAGCTTAAAGCTAAAGTCTATTTAAGGACTTAAAGCTAAGGAAGAAAGGAAAGGAGCTTTCAAAGGGCTTATAGCATCTTATATATAGAGGCTCTTAGTCTAAGAGGACTAGCGTGGGCTAGGCTAGGCATAGCCGAGCATTATAAGCTAATTCCTATAACCACGCGAGCGTTCTATATAGAAGCGGATTATAGTAAGAACGTTTAAGTAAAAGGAAAAAGCCTTATATTCGAAGAATAAGAATTTAAACTTGCATTATAACTTCTTAACTATAAAGCTTTCCTTATCTATTCCCTAGCATAATATATAGTTATACTTTTAATATTATATTCTCATAATAGATAAATAAGCTTTTAAGATAATATTAATATAAAAGTTCTTAATAAAAGCTATATTATTAAGCTTTAGCTCTATAGTTCCTTTACCTCTTAGTCTATTAACTATAATTATATATTAACCTCTTTTAGTAATTAGGAAGCTATTTATATTAGCTTTTATACAATTATTAATAACTAACTTCTAAAAAGATTTAAAGATAAGAAGCAACTTATTATTAACTATAGTGGGGTGCCAAAAGTATTCGACCATGGCCAATGCACAACGCCACTAAATTAGCTAGAAATGCATGCTGCTTTAATATTTTATATACTATCCCTCTGCATCTAATATAGCCTTTACTCTATAAACTATAGTATTAATTAACCTATTTAGCAAAGCCTCTTTAAGCCGATTCTAAGTATCGATAGCATATCTAATCAAGAGATCTAATGTATCTGCGGTATTAAATGCGCTAACAAGCTCTAGATATAATATATACATTTCCGCTTTTAAGAGAGCCTAAAGATTCTTAATTAGATTCAAATTAGGGCTATAAAGTGGCTAAACTATAACATAAATCCCCTTTTCTTTAAACTAGTCCCGAATTATATATGCTATATAAATTAGCGTATTATCTTATATAAAGATACTCCTAAATTTAAGAATTAGTAGCAAATATCGATCTAAAACCGCTTAATAAACGCATGCTATTACTCCTCCTCTTATAGACTCTAGATCTCTATCTATTAGCATAAGCTCTATGCGTATACTATATCTAAATGCTGCCTAAAACATCTTGCTCTTCTGCTTGCTATAAAGTTAAGGTTATATAAGATCGGGGTATAATCGTAGCTCTCGTTATCCTTTTCCGCTAGGGATAAAAACCTATTTAAGTTTGCGGCCTTTCCTAAGTTTAATTAAATACTCGTTATTCTAACGAACTCTTCTTTAATTTAGGTATATAAATAACCGATATCGTTAAGCCTAGTTAAGTCTTGCGTATGCATAGGCTTCTATAAGAGCAGGTCGTTTTAGTCGTTGCTATTTGCGGATATATATCTCTTGAAGAAGGCGTTTAATCGATTATATAGATGCGTTTAGAGATATCTTAACTTGCAGATCGAGATATAACACTAAAGGAGTAGTTATAACCTTCTTAAAGATTATATCGCGTTATTCGTTTAAAATAACGCATAGTCGACTACCTCGAGGCATCGAAATGTTATTTAAACGCGTTGTTTCTTTTCGGCAAGTATCTCTAATAGTAGATTTACTAATTTCTAGATATTTTGCATATATTCGATTATAGGACTAGCTAATAGAGCATAATTCGCAGATTCTAGCATGCATTTAAGGGCATAATTCGGGGCCTCGACGACTTATCTTAATGATTTAATAGTGTTACTTACTAAATTTTAACGCGAACTGCAAATTAAAGCAGCATATATTTCTAGCCAATTTGGTGGCGTTGTGCATTGGCCATGGTCGAATACTTTTGGCACCTTACTGTAAGTAAATAGTATTATAGTTATTAAGTAAATTATACTTAGATAATAGGTGCTTATTAAAGCTAAAGGTAATATATATACCCTTACTTATATTTAGTATAAAGAGCATAGAATTAATAATAATAGTATTTATATAATCTAGAAATTAGCTATTAAAGAAAGTACTCTTAACTATAAAGCGTTCCTTATTTAACTATAATAAGTTAATCTAACCCTTTTCTTTAATTTCTTTATATAGCTAAGTTTACTTACTTTAAGCATATATACTCTTAATCTTATTAAAGTACTTATAAAAGAGGGTATCTAATAATACTACTTTTATAACTATATTTCCTAAGTTCTAATAAGCTTTAGGCTCCTAAGGGTAACGCTTAATTAAAAGTAAGTATAGGCAATCTTTATTGCCTTTTTAGTTTTAAGTATTTTTACTTAGTTTAAAAGTATTACTATTAGATTATCTATCTAAGCATTTACTAAGTATAGCAAAGATCTTAGGAGCTTTAGAACTATAGGATAAAGAGTGCTTTATTGCTAAGGTAGCAAATAGTTAGCTTATTTCTTTAAGTAATATAATTAGTTTACTAAACCTCTCGTTTTTAATAAGCTTAGCAAGCTTCCTAATAGCCTAGTCCTATGCTATTTTAACTTAAAGCCTTTAAAAAAATATCTTTATAGCATGCATTTTTTAAATTTCTAGAATAGAATATGCAAGGCCTTATTTATAAGCCTTGCTCTAATCCCTATATTATTCTATAAGACTTATACTTCCTTACTTAGCAATTCGTAGAGTATATAAGTAATTTTCTCTTATAACGCTTTTATTGCTTAAGTCTAATACTGTAAAGTTGCTCTAAAGATTTCTAACGATTACTTAAACTATAACTTTAATATAAACTAACTTTATTAACTTATTATATAAAAGTTAAAGTTCTATATTCCTTTAAAGCTAGTTAAATATAAAGGTATACTTAGCAATTTTATAAATATAAGCTGCCTTAGTTACTTTATGCTTAGGTAGGAATACTTAAGCTAGCTTAGCCGCTTTTAATATTTCCGCTAGGAATAGCTTCTTTAAAGAAACTAGCCTTATAGAATAATTAATAAATGCTTTATTTTCTTTTATATTCTCTTGCTTTTATCGCTTAAGCGCTTGATTATACTATTTAATCTTAAGTTAAGCCTTAAGCTTACTAACTATTAAAGGCTTATTTATTATTTAAGCGTATAAGCTTAATATTATTAAAGTATCTAGATTATAAAGATGCTATATTCTATAGCTATTAGTAATAATATAAAGTGCTAAGAACTACTTTATCTATTATTAATAATCCTTAAAGACTATAATAGTCTTTATAATCTTTATATTATTAGATAGTATTAAAGAAAAGAGGTTCAAGGACCTGGCCTAATTAGTTAAGGTATAGTCCGGGCTAGAGCTAATAGAAGTAGACTAGTTTATAAGCAAGGCGACTTTCGCTTATATAAAATAAGGCTTAAGCCTTAACCTTCTTCTTAGCTAGTTAATTAAGTTAATAGAAGTACATCTAACCTTATAGCTATATTATTACTATAAATATATAGTCTAGAGGTTTATACCCTTACTAGGCTTCTATTCTCAATAGATAGCATAATTAGTAGTGCTAGAAAGTAGTTTTAAAGAAGGTAAGTTTTTAAAAGTTTGATTTTTAGAAAGAGAATAGGTTTTTTTACTAAGTATTCATAGCTCTTTATAATAGAAGGTTTTAACATAACTATAAACTAGGCTTATAACTATTGCATACTAGTATAGTATATAGTATAATTATATATATATTTAAGTAATTAAATAAAAGCTAATAAAGAATAGTTATATAAATATCTATCTAAAGAGAAAAGAAAATAAATAATCGTATAATTATAGTATATATATATAAGAGCATAGGCCATGTGCTTATATGCTCTTGAGCCCTAAGCGTATATATAAATATCAGGTAACAGGGGCTATATTCTATAACAATTATTAATATTTATTTCTTTCTTAATACTTAAGTTTATAGTTTTTCTTTTTAATATATATTATATAATAAGGGAAAGATCTTGGCTTTTCATTAGTTATATAATCGCCAACATGGTTTAATCATCTCAAGTATCGAGTTTTCGTCTTATAATCCCGAAAAGTATACTTTTGTAAAGAATATTCTATTAATTATTCTAAGACACTGGTCCTTGAACCTCACTATATACCCCGCCGCCATACTAGCTCCGACCAACTCCTAGCGACATGCTTTCCGCAGAATATACTTAATCTAACGATAAGTTAATCGATTACGAACCAGCCATCACAATACCTTACTCTCTTCGTAACCTATTTATAATCTCCAACGATAATCCACGAAGACAATCGCGGAGATCTGCCTCCAGTTGATGAAATGTTATAGCAGAGAATGGCGAGGGATTAAGATCCCAATCACAAAGTATGTCTTGGCCCTCAGCGTGTTTGAGTTGTGTTGACAGCAGGTTGATTAACTGTTGCGCACGGTGTAGTTGGCTAAGGACGAGCCGCTCGGCGACATAGCCTGGATTAATTTCATCAATACAACAGCTGTTCTCCGGGATTGCTAGGGGTTGTGGCGCCTCCTCGAGTTGGTATTGTTGTTGATATTTAGGCTGAGATGTGATAGAACCTGGGCCGCAGTCCGTTATTGACGACTCTTGAGCGGCTGCGCGATACCGGCTTAGGACTTTGAAAGTGATGAGTGATATGATGGCGAGCAGGTAGCCATCTTTCGAGCATGAACATTGAAGCATATTACTGGTGGTTTTGATAGTCAGCTCATTCTGAGCGATAACACCCTTCCTTGAACGTGTGAAGGCTGTCGAAGGGTTGAGGGAGAGCTGCTTCAGAAGGTCGAGTGCCTTTGCCAAGCAGCAACACGACAATGGCAATTCGGAGTCTAGAAAGCCCTGAAAACTTTGGGTATCGCTTATTAGAGAAGCCCGACTTTGCGTAGTTGAAGGTTCAGCTGTAGTTTCCTCCATTGCCCAAAACGCACCCTCGGGTATATTAAAAGTTCTGGGATGAACGATGTCCAGCAAGCCGCCGTCAAGGCTGATAGAATCGAAGCAGTTCTGGGACAGGATGTCGGGGGACAAAGATTTTGGCTCAGGAAGAGACGTTGGCGAGGCGAAAAGGTCAGCGATATTGTCGTGCGAGGTTGTGAGCATCCGCGACGAAGCAGAATCTGCAGGCGAGAGAATATGCGGCAATACGTCTGGATCGCCAGGTGTAGGGTACTTGAGGGAAGGCCCGGTGAAGTTGTATGATATGAAGGGATCCATCTCAGAGGAAGTCGACGAGGCTGGCTTGGTCGCTGGATTGGGCGTGGGCGCCGCCGTGGGCGTGGGCGTGGGCGTGGTTGTGGTTGTGGTTGAGGTTGTGGTAGCAGGCCGTTGTCGAGTCCGACCAGCACGTGTAGTGACAAAGTACTTGCATGATATACCACGTTTTGCGCAGCGCGCACATGTTGGTTTCTGCTTGTCACATTTGACCTTGGACAGCGCACACGGATGGCAACTCTCTCGCAGCTTGGGAGCTGCCGTAGCATTCGACTGCCGTGTTGACGCTGGAGGAGATGGGAACATAATGGCGGACTTGCAGCTTGCCAGACAGATTGTGAAGTCTTCATATAACAGCGCCGTCTAAGTCATATAGTGTCGCCGGCCCGGTAATCGAGCGGTCAAACGCATAACAGCTAATCATCACGACTCGGACGACAGCTCAGACCCGAAGGCTTAAAATGCTAAAGTGGCTACTGGTTATGTGCCAAGTCGCCCGACCTGTCACTCTATGCATGCAAAAATCAATCGCACAGGATAAGTCTCCCAGATTAAGCGGGAATTTACGCACCTAATGACTCAACCACGACGCTACCACTTGTTCGTTAGGGAGATATGACACGATATTTTTCTCAAAAGTGATCCATAGGCCGGTCTAGTGGTGTCCTTTAAGCTATTAAGACTTTTTAAATGCCGCGAATACTTGGGACAAGTGGAGTTCTTCGCTTGCAAGGGGGGAATACCAATAATAGTTGAGTATTCGCAGGTTTTCTGGGGATTTCATTTAGCAACTTTGCGCAATATAGTACCATAGCACACCATGAATGGATACCCACAAGACACCCCTGTTAACATTTATTTCGGAGACGGGATAGTAAATATCCATAATATAACGTACGAGGACTGCGGAATTGACTACAAGGGTTTAATAGAGATAGGAACAATACTTTAAACTTTAAACTTAAACTTTGAAAAAGAACTACTTATATAATAAACCCATTTTGCTATATTAAACTATTCTCTCTTATAAATAAATATTAATTAATATATTACTAAATATATTGGAAAAGGGGAGGTAAAATAGTTCAAGGACGTGATCTAATTAGCTAAAGTAAGTCCGGGCTAGAACTTGCAAAAGTAGACCGGTTTATAACCGAGGCTACTTTCGCGTATATAAAAGAGGCTTCAGCCTTGGACTTTCTTCTTAGCTAGTTAGTCAAGTTAATAGAAGTACGTTTAACTTTATAGCTATATTGTTACTATAAGTATAATATCTAGAGAATTATATTCTTACTAGGTATTTATTTTTAGTAAAATAGTTATATTAAGGGGAAAAAAAACCGGTTTAATAAGTTTTATATAATAATAAGATTTGCTAATTGCTTAAAAGTAAAAGAATTATAAACTTTTAATTAATAATATATATTAAAGAAGTATTTCAGAAACTTTTTATATATTATATATTTATATAAAAAAAGAATAATATTATTAAATATTTATTAATTTATAGCTTATATAAAGAATACTTTTACAAGTCTTGCTTGATATTAATAGTAAATTAGCAAGGGAATTACTTGGCATAAGAATAGTGCTTATTATAGCTTTGAAATAAAAGCAGCTGCTTAGAGGTTATTCTTTAAAGCTATAAACCTAGAAATATTCTTATAAATAATTTAATTTTCAGGTGCTAATTCTTATATTATATTATTAAGTTAATAGGAAAGCAAGAAAATTCTTTTTAGGTTTAGTTAAACCTTTAAAAAGAAGCTTTATATTAATATTATTAATTATATATTATATATATATAAATATATAAATATAAATTGAAAATAAAAATAGAAATAGAAATAATTAAATACTTTAATATATTAATTATATATAAATAATACCTGTTAAAAGCCATTGTTTCCTAATAAATTTGATAGAATATTAAAAAATATAACTAAATATAATTAAATATAAATAAAGTATATAAATTCTTTTAGCTTTAACTTTTGATATTTTTAAAAGGTTATATATAATAGTCGAGAAAGTAATTGAAGAATCAAAAGTATTAAAAGCAAAAGCTTAATTATTATAAAGATAAGCCTAATAAGCATATGATTCTCTAAACCTTATATTTATAACAATAATATAGCAATAAAGTTAAATATTCTTTATTAATTTAATAAATTAACTAGGAAAGAATGCTTGGGTTTAAGCCATTTATATATATATAAAAGTAGCTTTGCTTATTAAGTAATTTACCTCGATTACCTTTGATTTAAATAGGCTTTAGCTAATTAGCTTATATTTTTAAACCTTTTTCTATTCTCTTTTGTAATACTTTTCTTTAAGCTATATTTTAATTAATTTATACTTAATCATATATATTAAAAGGCAACATCTCTTTAATATAAAGAAACAATATATTATTTAAAACTAATCAAAACTTTATTTTTTCTTTATTTTATAAAATACTTTATTTAATTATTTATAATTATTTTGAAAAACGCTTATATATAGAATACTATTACGAAGTAACAATTGCATGTGTTAGCTAGGGGCCTAAGGCTCACTTACTAACGGGTAAGGCAAAGAACTCTTAGTAGTGACTTAGAAGAAGTTATATAATAAGGATAAGCGAATAAGTAGGATTATATGCAAGCTAATTATAAGAGGACCTTAGAGGACTGCGAGGGTCTAGGACCGCTAAAGTCTAGCTAGGTTTAAAGCAAGAAGGGTTTATATAAGCTAGATAGTTTCCTTACTTAGATAAGAGCTTTATGCTTAATTTAAATTAATTATCTTAACCTATAATTGGTAGCCTTTA
This sequence comes from Bryoglossum gracile, assembly GCA_037952635.1. Classification (NCBI taxonomy): domain Eukaryota; kingdom Fungi; phylum Ascomycota; class Leotiomycetes; order Helotiales; family Bryoglossaceae; genus Bryoglossum; species Bryoglossum gracile. Next base: position 4,418 of record JAPZPB010000863.1, on the reverse strand, counting down.
ATAAGCCTTAAAGCTACTCTCTCTTATATATAATTACTTATACTTACTACTTATATTAAACTAACTTTACAAAGTCGATTCGTTATACTTTAAGCATTAACACTTTTAGGTATTACTTATAAGTTTAATTACTATATCTTAACTCGGTCTTAGTTAAAAGAACTTAATACCTTAGCAGATAATCCTAGGCTAAGGGCTTAAGGTCCGCGAGCTAGATACTTATAATAGAATATATAGTTAGCTTCGATTATACTTAATATAGTGCATAGTATATATCGAGTTTAATAAAGATAAGTTTAAAGCTAAACTAGAGAAAGTATTATAGTATACTATATATCTTAAAGGAGTAGCCTTCGATTAAATCGAAAAGGCTTAGGATAATTACCTTTTATATAAAGAAAAGACTAATAAGTGGAACAAGTCTACTAAGGAGATCTTCGGGAGTCTTAATGCATTTAAGAAAAAGATTACTAAGGTATTTAGAGGCGTAGATAAAGAGAAAGTTATAAAAAGGAAGATTTAGGGTCTTCGCTAAACGGGCGTAGTATCTATATATTCTATAAAGTTCTAATAGTATATAAGAAAGATAAACTAGGATAATAATATATTTATAAATTAGTTTTATTAAGGTTTTAAGGATAAGATTAAGGATAAGCTAGCCCAGCGTAAATGCAAGCTAGATAACCTTTAAGAACTTATAGAAATCGCTATCCGCTTAGATAACTAGTTTTATAAAAGATAACTTAAGAAACGTAGGCAATACTTAAGATAACTAGGGAAGATAGAATATAATAAATACTCTAATTAGAAAAGTTATTAGCCTTAACTTATAAAGTTAAATGCTACTACTTAATATTAACGAAAGAAACTATCTAAGGAAATTATAAAGAAGTAATAGCAAGAGAAACTCTATTTCGAGTATAGACTGCCTAGGTATATAGCTAGTAGCTACTAGAATAAGAAACTAAACGCTAAGGGATATTATTAATAAAAGAAACAAGTTAACGCTAAAAAATATAAAGAGTTATATTCCACGTTTACTTGCTATAGCTTAAAGCAAATCGAGGAAGTTATAAACCCTAATTAAGAGCAATAAGTAAAGTATAAAGATAAAGGTCTTAGATAAGCAATAGACTAAACCCTAGAATAAGAACCTATAAGAAAGCGATAATTAGAGTATTAAATATAGTATAGCTAGAAAGCCGTGTTAGCGCAACTGCTTGCTATAAAATATTATTTCTTACTACTTTATAATTAGGCTTTTAAGGAAGGACTTAAGGCAATTAAGGAATTAATAAGCAAGGGCTTAAGACTAGAATAAATAGAATAAGTTATAGATCGGATTAATAATACTAATAAAGCAATTGCTAAGAGTATAACTAGATCTATTCTTATAGTTAATAAAGCAATCTAGGATAAGTAGAAGGAAGACGAGTTAAAGATAGAATAAGAGTTTCTAGTTTTAAATAATATATTAGATAAAGGTTCTATAAATTAGTAAATCGAGAACTTACTAGAAAAGTTACCTTTTTAAATTAGCGAGATTTAGCAAGTAGTATAGTAAGAACTTTATAAGGGATAGATATACTTATTTAGGTCTTAATAATAGCAGAATAAGATAACTAAGGAAATATTTAATAAATTAACGCTAGTATATAAACCTAAGCATAGAGAATACTATAAGGTTTTATATCAAAGCGCAAAACGCGTAAGACTATAGCAAGTAAACTGCGATTATATAAAGATTTATATCCTTTATAAGGAGACGCTTAAGGCTTTACTAAAGCTTAAAGCACTTAAGGTTAATAAGACTTAGGAACTATAAGAATAAATAAAGATATATTAACGATAAAAGAATTGCAATAACGTTTACTAGCTATATTAAGAACGATATCTTATAGAGTTTAGCATTAACTTAGTTATAAGATAACTATATTAAGTTCTTAGAATAAGCAAAGAAACTTAAGGTTAAGAAAATATCGTTTTAAGTTAAAGATACTAGGATTTATAGTTAGAAAAGCTATATATAACCTAGGCAAGCTTTAGACTATTATACTTAACTATATTAGTTTAGATTAATAGATAGAATATCTATATAATAATAGATTTAGGAGCTAGCGGGAACTTTATCGCAGAGCAAAGAGTAGACTTATTAAGGCTTAAGACTAAGTTAAAGGAAGTACCTTATTAATTAGTAATAGTTAATAGAAAGAATATTAACTATAATAGGATTATCGCTTATAAGATAAAAGAAGTAAAGATATAGATAAAAGACTATTATACTAAGAGAATTAAGTTTAACGTAGCACTTATTAATTTATACTAGATTATCCTAGGGGTTAGATAGCTTAGGGAATATAATCTAAGTATAAATTAGAGAGTTAAGGAGGTTATATTTATTAACTATAACTATAAAGATATTATACCCGCCGCGACGCGGAAGAACCCGAGAGAAGTATTAGCTATTTCTATAGAGTTAAGATATTATCGATAGATAAAGGGTTTATTAATAAAAAGAAAGCTACTATTAGCATATAATAAGTTTATAGATATATTTAGGAAGAAGATAAAGCTTAACGCTTTACTACTATATACTAAGTAAGATTATGCTATAAAACTAGAATTAAGCAATACGCCGCTATTTAGGAGAATTTATAATACTTTAGAGGAAGACTTAAGGACGCTTAAAGAGTATATTAATACTAGTTTAGCCAAAGGATAGATTAGAGAATCTAAGTCTTAGGCAGCAAGCCTAGTACTATTTATACTTAAGAAAGATAGATTACTAAAAAGACTTTATATAGATTACTATCGACTTAATAATATAATAATTAAAGATAAGTATCTAATACTATTACTAAAGAAGATACGCGATAGGTTATAAAGAGCTAAGATCTTTATATAATTAGATATTAGGGACGCGTATCCCTATATTAGGATTAAAGAAGAAAATAAATAAAAGATAGCATTTAGGACTTAGTATAAACTATATAAGTACTTAGTTATGCTATTCGGTCTATATAATGCACTAGCAATATTTTAGCAATAGATATAGAATATTTTTAAGGAATAGTTAAATATAGACTATATTATATATCTTAATAATATTCTTATCTTCTTAGAGAATAAGAAGAAATACTAAAAGAGTATATAAGCTATACTTTAAGCGTTAAAGATAGCAAGTATAGCGCTTAAACTAGAGAAATATTACTTCTTTATTAATAAGGTTATCTTTCTAGGGTTTATAATAACCCTAGATAGAGTAAAGATAAACCTAGGGAAGGTATAAGTAGTAGTAAAGTAGAAATCGCTAATATTAGTTAAAGAATTATAATCTTTTCTAGGGTTTACGAATTTCTATTAACGATTTATTAAAGGATATAGTAGTATTATAGCATTACTTATAATACTTATAAAGAAAGAAGTTTAATTTAAATAGATATAGTAGGCTAAGTATGCTTTTTAGGACTTAAAGAAAGCATTTGCTAGCAAGCTAGTGCTAAGGTCTTTTAACTTAAAAGAGAGTATTCTTATAGAAATAGATTTATCGGATTATATAATCAGCGTAGTACTTAGCTAGAAGGGCAAGACTAGCAGATAGCAACTAACTATATACTACTCTTAAAAGCTTATTGCAGTAGAGCTTAACTATAAGATCTACGATAAGGAGCTGCTAGCAATTATTAAGGCTTTTAGGATATAGAGAGTATACTTATTAAGAATAGTATACTTAGTATAAGTTTAGATAGATTATAAGAATTTTATTTATTTTATAATAATAAAGGAACTTAATTGATAATAGGTATAATAAGTAGAAACCCTCGCGGATTATAACTTTCGTATTACTTATATTAAAGGAATAGAAAACGCTAAAGCAGATGCTTTAAGCAGGAAACCCGAGTACCTTAAGAATAAAATATAGGTTTCTTACGCAATCTTTAAGGAAGATAAGGACTTAATAGTTTATAATAAAATAGAGTTAGCTATAACGAGCGCTATCTTAAGCAATACTATTATAGAGTACTTATAGATATATTATAATATAGATTTAATAGCGAAGCAAGCATTACTTATACTAAGACTAGAATTCGCTTTTAATAATAGAATTATCTATTAAAAGGATAAGCTATATATGCTATCTAAGATTTATAAGGAATTCGTTAAAGAATAGTATAAGCTACTTGCTTATAGATACTAAGGAGTTGCTAGAACGCTAGAATAACTTAAGAGAAGTTATTACTTCCTATAAATAAAATATATAGTTAAGAAGGTAGTTAGTAAATGCAATACTTATATATAGAATAAGTCCTCAAGATATAAGCTATATAGTTAGCTTAAATTACTATATACCCTTTCGAAACGTTAGTTATTAATCGCATAGGATTTTATAAGAGAATTGCTAAAATTAGTAAAGCTTA